>JAOWBN010003336.1:0-11288 GCA_028565015.1 Pinguicula moranensis | reverse complement strand
ACAAGTTATCACAACAACAACACAACCCACATAACACAATCCTCAACATTCACACGACAATCCACACGGCTCAACACCCCACCATCAATACGTAATCCAAAAAACAACATCAGCAATGTCTAATTGGATTCCCAAGTTTAGGCAAATACGATAAATCCAATCAAATAATTAACCATATCCGATAAAACACCAATATACATTAAACGGTACAAAATCAACCAAAATTGATTAGACAAATGTGACGAACAAACCGAGACAAAGATTCTATTTTCGAGCTCCGACGGTGCATGATATCCACACACGGCGTGTGACCTACCTGCAGAAAGGTCTCCTCACGGCGATTCCGACATCGGACGTGACCAAAAATGGCAAAAAACCTCCGTAGATTGCGTTTTCTGACAATGGCACATGATGGCAATTGGTGGCTGAAAACCGCCGGGTGTTGAGATGATCTGATAGAGGAGAAGATGGGCTAAATTTTGCTACCCTATGAAAGAGTTTGAGAATAAAAAGGAAAGAGCGCTACAACGTTTCTTTCGCAAGCCTTGACGGCGCCAGAATTGGGGCGGAAGTGGTAGAGACGAAATGTGTATTAGAGTTTGAAATACCTTTGCTCTGATACCAAATTATAAAATGGAAAATGGGAAAAACTTTGTCATTGAATCTTGTTACATTACAACTCATATTGCTCCAATACTTATAAGGGAGAAATGGGGGAAGGTTTGGTGTGCGTGTGTTAGGTGGATACCTAACACACCCACCAACCACACTCAACAGGAATATATGTCAATTTGTCCATTAAATGATGAACAAGAAGTGTTCGAAGAAATTCATCAATGGCTGGTTGTTGGACCTCATGGATCACAATAGGTCCATGGGTCTCTTGCTCAAGAATCAGGCTCACCTCAATCTCAAGATACACTTGCACTAAAAGAGCAAAGTACCTTTGTACCTTTATTATGTTTATCTAGTTTTACCCATGTGTTTGACTTGTATACAAATAGATAGGACCTTGTACATTTGAACCAAAAACGTTTGAGCTATGAAATCTATGGTTTCTATTTAACAAATTCTTGGAACTCCATAGCCGTGAATGTACATTGTCACTGTCTGACCAGTTCGACATGAAACTCTGTTTGTCTACTTCGTGCAAGTTAATCCATACTTCAATGGCTCCCTTGCAAGATCTTTCCATCAAGACCACAAAATTCAATATCTGTATCGTGTTCGTGCGAACCCATGCGGGGTTCCCCCAAGCGAAATTCGCTTGATAATTTTTGGTTTACGACGGTATCCGATTACTTTACAAAACCCGCTTGATAATATCTTGAGAGATTCTCTCAACTAAGAAACCCATGGTTTCCTAGTTAGATTTAATGCAATTTTTCCTGCATGTTGGATGAATTTTGTAGTTTCCAGGTAGTGGCGGAGCCAAGGGGGACAAGGGGGCCATGGTCCCCCTAGTATTTTAAAACAAAAATATTTTTGTTAAAATTTTTATTTTTTTAGTTTGGTCCCCCCCAAAAAAAACATATTGTTTTTTTATATTTGTTTGAACTAATCAGCAAACTTGTTATGATTATTTTGTAGCTCATGCCATAATAATCGGTGGTCAGGTGATCGAATTCCACAGTCATTTTTTCAATTCGTTTTATAGAAAGCAAAAAAAATTGCACAGGCCAGTATTCAAACATTGTTGGTTGAATAGAAATTATAGTGAGATAATCAACTAAGGCACCATTTGGTAGCAGGCCTGCGATGGGGTAATGCAGGTTATCCTATGTTATCTGAAGTTTGGTATCAAAATGTGTTTTTTTTCTCACACGCGGGATAACTCGTAAATTTTGGCTAACTGGGTGATAAAACGCCAGTTTTCATCCGACTTAAAAAACACGGTTTGGCTTTATCCCTCGCTCATCCCTCCTGCCAGATTCCAAAATTACCCCCCTCGCTATTTGTAATTGCAATATGCCATGACTTATAACCCCATCTCGCTTCTCTCATTCCAACAGAATCCCTCGCATGGAGAAGAACTCCCGTTGCCTGAAGAAGAAAAACGGAACCGTAGCCCATAGCTAAGCAAACATCGTGGAGAAGAATTTCCCGTCGCAAAATCTAGGTAAGATTTCGTGTTAACCCGCCTTATTTGTTGTAAGATTCGAGCTTTTTTTAGGTTTATTCTTCAAAAATTCTCTAGAATTCGGTTTAGGGTTTCCACAATCCTTCTCTTCAATTGTGTTTATGGGTCAACAAACCTTCGTCCTTCAAACTGGATTGCTATTTATGGAGCTAATGGTAGGTTTCGAAATTTTTTGTTTTAAGTCGACCCACCTACTAACCTTTGCCTTCTTCTTCGTATCCCTTCCTTTTGGCTTTGAATCTTCAAATCATTATTCCAAATTTCAACTCTCTATGATATAACATTATTTTATTTTAAGAACAAACCATAGTAGTTTGGTGAATTGGAAGAATATGAATTGGACAAATATTCTACAGAAAAATCAAAACGAGTGATATTGATGGGTTGAAAATTAAATATTGTACTCCAATTTTTTGAGTACTTCAATTTTGATTTGAACTGGTGAGACAACAACATCACTGTCTCAGTGAAGAAGACAATGAGAGCCCCATTTCTCTTCATTTGCGTTTATGTAGCGCTTTTCATTGATACACATTGTTTGGCGATTATCTTTTCGTTTCATTTGATTCATTTGGCGATTATGTCTTCGTTTCATTGATTCATTTGTCCACACACCCATTGTTTGCTATGTTTTGAGCCAATACTATTAAAATGTTTGCTGTTCTGAGCCAATAGTATTGGAATTTTATAGAAACTGTTTTGAGCTTGTTTGTTTTGAGCTAATAGTTTTCAGTTCTTTGTTAACTGTTGATTCTTGAACTCCACAAATTTTCTGAAAAGTTTCCAGTTTGCTGTGTACTTTGAATACACAGCAAACACCCAACAACCAACTAATTGAAGCAGAATTCTAGCTTGTTTGTTAACTGTTAGGCGCCTTTTCTTTTTTGATAAGTTTTAAACTTGTTTGTTGACTTGCATACATTACTTGTCTAAGTTTAGATGTCCGTAGAAGAAGACTTGAAGTTGCTTGTTTGTTTTAAGCTTGTTTGTTGACTTGCATACATTACTTGTCTAAGCTTTTTGATAAGTTATATTACATTACTTGCACTTAAGCTACTCACATTTATCTTCTTGTTCAAATATTTTATTTTAAGCCATGGATATTCCAACATTCCTAGTACTCGCTATAGCTTTCGAAAAAGCCCTACCTACTATTGTCCAACTAGCAGAACAACAGAGGCGTATGTCTGCACGTGATATTCTTCGTAAACGCAGAAGGAACGGACTGGTAGCTCCAAAGTATTTAATACTAGATAAAATATCCGAAAGATTAGCATTCATAGAACGAATCACTCAAGAAACCAATAGAGATTGCTTCAAAAACCTGAGAATGTCCACTGATGCTTTCAAAGCGTTGTCCATTGTACTCAAAGAAGTTTGTTCCACTGCCATCTTCGTCATCAACAGGTTGCCTACACGTGTGCTGAAAAATATTAGTCTCTATGAAAAATTGTGTGGATCAGTGCATGACTACTCTATCTTTCATTCATTTGGGTATGCATGTTTTCCACTATTTCGTCCATATAATTCTCATAAGCTAACGTTTCATAGTACAAAGTGCATTTTCGTTGGTCCTGTGTCACAAACTACGTATATCTCTTGACACATCATATTTGATGAGACAGCATTTTCGGGACGCCAACCAATACTCATTCTTCGCCAGTGAATGCCTCTGTCTCAGGTATCTTCTCATCCTATCCATGTTCCATTATTAATTCCCATGTAGATGCCACTAATCTCTCAGGTATGGCCTCAAGTCTATCTCCTCAATTTTCGTCTTAGTCTAATTTGAGAACCAAATCCCAGCCCTCTGCTCCTTCGGTTGTGGCTATACGAAATGAGTAATCAGCAGGCCAATCTTCTGTTTCCACATGTCCTCACTTCTGTCCATAGGTGGAATCTCCAGTACTTCCCATGTCGTGTCCCTCATCTTCCATATGTACTCCCTTCGGTCAGCAGGTGGGATCTCTAGCCAACCCGCCTCATCCACCTGTGTAGCCTGCACTTCCCTTTGAGTGTTCGTCACCTTCTCGCATTGGCCTCTCGAGAGAGACAGATGGGGCATTCGTTTGGGACTACAACTCCACAGGATTCTCCTGGCTCATCACAGCTTCACTTGAGAGAAGAACCTAATCAATTGCCTCGGCCTACTCATGAGCCAGTAGTTTTTTCCAGATCTCATCAATACTTTGGATCCCGGCCCAACTTTGCCTTGCTTACCTTCTACATCCTCAAGGGTCACTCGTTATCAGACAGGTTCGTTACATCCTAAACAATTTCCTGACTATCACTTGTACTTGCTACTCGTCATTCCTTCCAGGCCCTTGTTAGTGTTCAAGTGCCGTGTGAGCCTTTGACTTACCTACAAGCTTCCTCGTCTCCGGAGTGGATAACTGCTATGCAGACTAAGTTTGATGCCTTGATTGATAATAATACTTGGACTCTCTGTCCTCGTCCTCCTGACCAACGTGTTATTCGGTGTAAGTGGGTTTACAAGGTTAAACAAAAGTCAGATGGCACTATTGATCGATATAAGGCTCATCTCATTGCTCGTGGGTTTGAGAAAGAGTATGGCCTTGATTTCTCTGAAACATTTAGACCAGTGGTGAAAATGGCTACACTTCACCTTTTTCTATCAGTTGCAGTTCAGTACTCCTGGTTTATTCCTCAACTTGATGTCTCAAATGCCTTTCTCAATGGTGAATTGGAGGAAGCCGTTTATATGGAGCAGCCTCCCGGCTGCATGTCATCTCAATTCCTAGATCACGTTTGCTTTCTGGGAAAAGCACTTTATGGTCTCAAGCAGGCGTCCAGGGCCTGGTATGTTCGATTATCTGAAGCTCTTGTTGAGCTTGGCTTTTCATGCTCATTGAACGATTCCTCACTATTTCTGTTTCACGAGGCTGACGTTCATATCTTTTTGTTGGTTTATGTTGATGACATTCTTGTCACTAAATCTTCTATTCCCATTATCACTGAGCTCATCAACGATCTTCAGGTAGCTTTTTGGCTTTGAGATCTGGGTGATCTTCGCTATTTTCTTGGGATTGAGGCTGTTCACGATAAACCAGGGTTACATATTTGGCAGGCAAAGTACATATCTGATCTTTTGCTCTGTTCCAAGATGGATGGAGCGAAATCGTTACCATCATCGTGCTACCCGAGCAGTTAGTCTTGAGCTGCTAATACGTCGTCATTAAGCCCTGCATATGTGACTCTCTATCGACAGGTAGTGGGTGGATTGCAGTATTGTACATTGACTCATCCGGATATTGCATTTTTTGTCAACCAGCATCTGCATAGCCCTTCTGTTGCCCACTGGGGGCGGCTAAGCGTGTATTACGCTATCTCAAAGGGACATCGGACTTGGGCTTGTGGTACACTCCTGGGTCTCTTCAACTACAGGCCTTTTGTGATTCTGATTGGGCTGGTGATACTGCTGACAAACGATCAACCACTGGCTTTGGCATATTTCTTTGTTCAAACCTGACTTTGTGGTCTGCAAAGAAATAGAGTGTGGTCTCATGATCTAGTACCGAAGATGAATATCGGGCTTTAACTCTTACCATTGCTAAACTTTGCTGGATTAGAATGCTCTTTCGGGACATTCAGATTCCTCTCAATGATTGTCATTTACTGTGGTGTGGCAATATAGGCACTCTTGCTCTTGCCTCGAATCCTGTATTTCATGCTCGTACGAAGCATATTGAAGTGGATTAACACTTCATTCGGGAAAAGTTCGTGAACAAAGATATTACTATCCATTGTCTTAGCACTCACGATCAAATCGCTGATATACTCATTAAACACCTTGGCACTTCACGATTTCAATATCTACGGTCAAAGCTCACTGTAATCTCTCCCATATTGGCTTGAGGGGGCATGTTAGCGAGAATCAAGATCAAGAGAGTATATCCTGGACCCCACCAAATTAAAAAATTCCTATGATCGTGGGATATTTGTAGATTAGTCAAAATTGTGATTTTGTAATTAGTTGTACAATGCATATATCACTCTATATATTGAGAATCATACACTGAACTAAATCATTGAAGATTCAATTCTCTTTCACACCTGTCTACATCTTCTCTCAAATATTCTTTCTTTCAAGCTCAAAGCCAAAATCGATCGAGATTTGGATACGTTAGTAAAGCAAATTATGTGGATTTACCAAAACATGGAGACGATGGCAAAAAGGAGCCTACAGAATTACAGAGCGAGCAATTGATGAAAAGCAATACATCGCTCTTAGGCCTTGTTTAACACTGGCCACATTTTAAAGTTTATTTGAACTCGTTTCTCACATTATTTATTTTTTTTCTCTCTAAAATTATCATATCTAACTCCCAACAATAGTACCATCCAACTCCCATATCATTATTATTATATTCATTCATACATTTTAAATTATCATTTCTTGACTTCAATTACATAAATATTTATATTAAATTTGTGTATATCAGTGTTTTAGTAATAAGTTACTAAAATCAATCATAAAATAATTTTAATATTTATAAATAATACAATAATAATATTAAAATACTCAAATACTATTAAAGATTAAAAAAATGAAAGAGAGCTATGGCGATTCTGGTTCTTTGGCGAAACCGTACGGTCATCCACTGGATGAGGCCGGTGTGGGGAAGGAGACGGGCTTGTTTGAGGATGCTGAGTTGATTAACAGTCGGTCTTTGAATGTAGAGTTATTGGCGGCGCCATTTGTTAATGGCATGGGCGTTAACCCTCTGGCGGCTTATTTGATTTCACTGTGCGGTAGGGGTGAATCTCTTACTGAGGTGATTGCAGGTGGAGGTGGGGTGAATATTGATGGAAGTAGAAGGAATGTAGTGAATACGCCTGTTGAAATGCTGCAAGACTCGGATGTGGTGATGGAGGGGGTGGCGTCCCTCCCGTCAGTCCATGTAGAAACTCTAGAAAACCCAGATGTGAATATGGAGGGGGGGTGCCACCTGCTGATGGATGGGAAGTGCAGCGACGCCGACGTAAACAATTGTTGGAAGCTCTGGCTGAGGAAAGGCCTTTTCCACCGTTGCCGACCTATATCCAACGTCTTCGTGCGGAGTGTGACTCCTTTTATGTGTCGAATTTTCCAGCGACATGTACAGAAAATGATCTCCAACGTATGTTCATGGATTTTGGGGATGTCAGAGATGTCTTTATCCCCTGTAACCAATCAACTTCAATCCGCTGCTTCGGATTTGTTCGATTTTCCCTTGTTCCAAATGTGATTGAGTTGGAGAATTGTATGACAGGTCTTTAGATGGGTGCGTGCAAGCTGATGATGAAAAGAGTTAGACAATCTGATACTCGTTCAGCCCCTGAGGATCTGAAAGCAAAATCCCGAGTCCTCAAGCATCTAGCGGGGGAAACAAGACCAGTGATCCCAATAAAAACTCCTTCGCAAAAAGTGTTGCAATTCGAGGCGGATCCTCAAGAGGCTAAATGGTTAGAAGCTTGTATTATTGGCTTACCTACTGCTCGTGTAGAGGAAAATAATATTAGGATGAATCTGAATGATCAGGGTCTAAGTGAAGGAAAAATAATCCGACTTGAAAGAGGGGAGACTGTGATCTCTTATCCAACTGATGATCTTATAAATAAATTGGATAATGAGATCGGCTTTGGAGATCAGATTGGTTTAGTTGGGACTCGTCCATTGATGGTACTCGAGCGGTGTGGTTGCAGGTGCACGGCACCCCATTACACTGGTGGTATGCTGTATTTTTCAAAGAGATTGCTTCTACATTTGGTACATTTGTCCGTCTTGACAACAATACCGCGGGATGTAGCTCGATGCACTGTGCTCGGATTCTCGTCTGGGTGAAACAATTTTCACCATTGGATGAATCTGTGAAAGTGGAACTAAAAAATGACTGGTTTTCGATTTCAGTGACTAAGGAGACGGTGCACAAACGTGGTTGGGAGAAATTACAGATGAATAACGATGTCCATAAAATGCAGTAACCCCCATCGGCTAAGATGATCACAGAAAAAGTACACATACATCAACACCATGTTCCCTTTCCTGAAGTTATTGAGCTGGTTGATACAGCAGCCACTCTCTTGATGATGATGCCCTCACAATCACACACGGTTGGAGTGAACGATAATGTCCCTGATGCTACTCTATTATCTGATGTCTTTATTGCAGATTCAGTGGCGGGCTCTGAACAGGACTCCACGGAGAAAGGGTCAGATACATCATTAGGGAACCAAAAAAGGACAATGAAAAATGATGACCCTCTTGGTCTTGATCCGTACATATCCACCGGGAAAAAGGCAAAACGTACAAAGATACATTCTGGCTCAACTGGCCGTGTGGCAAGAGCCCATCCTTATAGGCATCCGTCCTCAATCTCAAATCTTACTGATGATTTAATTACTACAGAGACTGCTACTATTCTTGAGGCTCAAGTTGTGCCATGGCACAATTGAAACAGTATCCGCTTGTTCAGGATGACATGACAGGTGATTCTATATGAACAGAAAAAAATAGATCTTCTCTGAAAGAGGTAATGGAAGCTAATTTCATCTGGTCACTTGGGAAATTAATAGAGATTCAATCTGATCAATACAATGATGCAATGATATCTCGACTGATTGATATGGAGAAAAGGGATGCGGCTGGTGAAACGTTGAATGCGGCACCAACAGAGTCACTCAACATCAAATGATGAAACTGATGTCTATACATGTTCGCGGATTAGGAGTGCCAATTCGGCCAGAGGAAGTGAAAAAAATTATACAAATTAAATTCTATTGAGTAGCTATGTTTACAGGAGTCTAAAAAAGAAACTACGGATCGTTTCCTGATTCAACAACTTTGGGGACACTGCGATTTTGCTTGGGCGGTCAGCCCCTCACACGACCGTTCAGGTGGTCTTATATCCATGTGGTCCACATCCTCATTTACGGCAGAAGCAATTACGGCCCTACCAAATTTATTAATAGTTGAGGGATCCAATGATACAAAAGTAATGATCATAAATGTTTATGAAAAGAGTGGAGATTTGGCGGCAAAGCATCTATTATGGTAGCAGCTTTCAGGTTTTCTTTATTGTGCACGCTCTATTGCAGTTTGTTTAGTTGGTGATTTAAACACAGTTCGGGATGCGGAGGAGCATATGAATTTTACCGGAACACCTACTCTGGACATGCTAGATTTCAACGACTTCATCCGGGAAAATGAACTTATTGACCCCCCTCTTCAGCGCTTCTCTTATGCATGGCTGATGGAAGTGGGACTAGAGCAAGCCGCATTGACCGATTTTTGTTCTCCGAGTGATGGGTTGCGCTTTGGCCAAACTTAACAGAGATTGCAATGGAAAGAACTATCGCGGACCACTGCCCTATTATGCTGCACACACCGGTGAATGATTGGGGACCCAAAATTTTCATGACTTTAAACTATTTGGACACTCATCCAGAATTCAGCGCCTTTGTCACGGACACATGGAATTCTTATTCAATTTTTGGTTGTAAATCCTATATTCTTCACTGTCGCATCCAATATCTATTGCAGCAACTTCAGAAGTGGAATTATGAGGTGTTTGGTAAGGTGTAAAGAACAATTGAAGACTTGAATGCAAAGATGAACTGGTTTGATACAGAAGGTGAACTTCGCCCACTTGCCCCCGAGGGGATATTATAGAGAAAATTAGCCTTGTCCAAATGGAAAGAAACTCTTCTTAGAAAGTCTTCTATTATATATCGGAGATCTCGCTCAAAATGGATCACAAAGGGTGATGGATTGAAATTCTAGCATTTTTCACGCCAATGTTCAGAAGGGGTGCCACAGAAACAATATTCAGGGACTATATTTCGATGGGATCTGGACTGATTCGGCCCCAGCCGTAGAACAGGGTATCCTCTCATATTTTACCAACACTTCGCAGGAACTGATTATGCTAGACCACGGCTAATTCTTGAATGTGAGAGGAGACTATCTGAAGAAGACTATATGCTTCTTACCTCTAAACTCACGGAAGATGAAATATATGCTACACTATGGTCCTGTTCCAGCCGTAAAATCCCGGGCCCCAATGGTATTAATTTTCACTTTCTTCAAACACATTGGGAGACAGTTAAACAAGCTTACATTGATTTTATTCGAGTCTTCTACTATTCGGGCAGATTTTTGAGAGGTTTAAATGCCACTTCTATCATCTTGGCATCAAAAGTTCTATCGCCATCTGAGCTTGGCCATTCTCTTTGATTGGAAGCGCATATAAGATACTTTCAAAATTACTTGCAAACAGACTGAGGAGAGTAATAGACAAACTTATATCGCCTCAACAGTTGGCATTCATAAAAGGCCGGGAAATTCAGGACGGCATCCTGCTTACAAGTGAGATTCTACATTATGACAATAAATCAAGGAAAGCGTAAATCTTTCTGAGAGTTGATTTCGAGAAAGCTTTTTATTCTGTCAATTGGGATTTTCTTATATCGATGATGCGTAAGATGGGGTTTTGTGATACATGGGTCGGTTGGATACAATCTTGTCTGTCTACTTCATCAAGCTCGGTAATTATAAATGGCTCATCTTTCGGTATCTTCAACTTTGAGCGAGATCTACGTCAAGGTGACCCGCTGTCTCATCTATTATTTGTGATTGTTATTGAAGGTCTCAATATGCTTCTGTCATGTTCTGTGTCGCGTGGGGGATTTTGTGATGAAAAATCTTATGCGCACTCACTTTCTGCGGATGACACTTTTTTTCCGGTGAGGGTGATATATTAAATGTCAAAGTCATGAAAGGGGTTCTACGATTATATGATTTGGTCTCGGGTCTCCACATCAACTTTCAGAAAAAGTAGTATTCTTGGGCTCAATATATCTGTGGACTTACAACAACAATTCGCTCATGAAATACATTGATCAATCACGACTATTCCGTTCAAGTATCTTGGCCTATCGGTTGGTTGTAATCCAGGCTCCCGTACTCCTTGGTTAGATCTAACTCTGGCGATGAAAAGCAAAACAACATCTTGGGAGAATTTCTATTTGTCATTCGGTGGTTGAGTGACTCTAATCAAAAGTATTCTGTGTAGTGATAGAGTACTTTTGAAGCATGCTAATGATGCATGAATTGTTGCATTTATCTCTTTATTATGTAATGTTTTAG
>JAOWBN010003314.1:0-11289 GCA_028565015.1 Pinguicula moranensis | reverse complement strand
GATCACACAGTGTTGGACTGCTGCTATGTGATCATGGGATGGAGGTGTTGTACTCGTTCAACGTTTGACTGTTGTTGTTGGGGGTTGATATCTTTTGTTGTGGGACCAGCATGAGGGTATCTAGCACTTAGCCAGGGACCAACAAGATGGAGATCGATGACTAAGGTTGACGTGCCAACAAGATGGAGATCTATGCCTGAGTTGGAGAAGCCAGTAAAAGAAGTGTCTAGTATCCATCAAGGAGTGCCAAAGCGACGTAGTGATGAGAGTGAAACTCCGGCTAAGGGGAGTCGAGAGTGTTCACTAGACTAATGATAAGATGTGTGTCGGCCAGAGTAGGGAAGAGACGTGCGTCGACCAGAGTAGGGAAGAGACATGTGTTGGCCAAAGTGGTGAAGAACCGTGTGTCGACTAGAGTGGGAAAGAGCCATGTGTCGGCCAAAGTGGTGATTAGCCATGTGTCGGCCATAGATGTGATTAACCATGCGTTGGCTAAAAGAGTGAAGAGCCATGCGTTGGCTAGAGGAATGATAAGCCATGCGTTGGCAAGACAGTGGAAAGAGAAACTGGATAGGCTATATCTAAAGAAGATACTAGGTGGCCCAATCTGCGGACACTAGGAGCAGATTAGAAGGATACTGTACACCATTGACAGCTGAGATGCCATCGACTGTTGAACTGTGTGTTAAGATGAGCTTAGTGACCCACCTTGTGAGGAGTGTTGGTATTTGATATTTGAGTAATTTATTTAGTTAATTATCTGATAGGATTAGTAGTTATTAGATAGAGTTATGATTGAATAGATTTCTATAGGATTTGTTAGACAAAATGTAAATAAGTCTAATAGAATTGATTAAGGTAATTATTTATTGATTACCTAATATTAAGAATTCCAATTAGAGTAGTATGATTTGACAATCTGACTTGAAAGGAATGCAGTAAGATTTGACAAGGAAATTACAAATGCTTCGTCGCTGGAAAATATCAAGCTCATGACATGGCAGTGGATAACGGCGTCAAAGCAAAATTTCAGAGGTACATCAACTGGAGATTGGTTTAGGTCTCCGTACTTATGTTGCTCTATTATTTTTGGGTGATTGTATGTATGTACAAAGTAGGGTCCGTGTTTTGTTCGGCCAAGGGCAAAACTGATGAAAGGACGAGTGAGTCCTAAATCAGTAGGAGTTTAGCAGGTGTCCTGCTAGGACTCGTCGTTCCATGTTACTGTTTTTTAAACCTCTTGGCTTCAATAAAACTTTAATTACCAAAAAAAAAAAGAATTCCAATTAGAGTAGGATTCTACTATCTAATAAGGTTTATGATTAATTATGTAATTATACGTTAATTACTAAAATCTAATCTCTTCCTATAAATAGGACATTCAGTACGCGATTGACTCACTCTAATTTTCTTATTCTTATGTGTTGAGATCCGGTAACATATATACAATTTCTATCGAATTATTGTCTTATCATCTGTGAAGATAGAGATCCGAGTACGTGGATTACAAGGAGATTTTGGAAGTCTCCCGATTTGTGTTCGTGACATAATCGGAATATTACGGTTCTATACGCTTTTACATTAAAGGTAAAATTCGCTATCGTATTTGTCCATTATTAAATCTGTTCTACAATGATATTAGTGTCAGTTTTCGGATATGATTATGCTCGAACGATTATTCGTAAGAAATTCTTGAATTCGTCAGAATTCGTTTCTATCTAAATTCATAAAAATTTGTTTCTCTCATTTTTTTTTTGAATTTGAATTCGATAGAAACAAACTGTATTTGTTGTTTTCTTACATGAATTCATTGTGTTACATTAATTATTTGCAAAAATTCTTCTTTTTGTAATGATTGTTAGTTAATAATCATGAATGAATTACGTATGATTGCTAGTTTATCCTAATATATATGATACAAATCTGATTTAGAATTATCTGAATGTGCTTGTCCTATCAATTAGGAATTATCCTAATCTATGTGATTAGGACACAAATCCTATTATGATATGACATAAATTAATGAATTTTTTTTATCAATTATAGTTAGTTTTTTTTATGTGTTAAATTAATTAATTTAGTATGACACTACATGCAACTAAATTTTAATTCTTACTATGCATGAATAGAAATTATTTGTTTTATTTGCTAAGTGCAATTAAAATTTTTAATTCTTAGCATACGAAGATTTAATTTAAGGATTTGTTCTTCAATTCCGAGAATGTATTATAACTACGTATGTATTAAAATTTCGTATATGAGTTTTATTATTTTCATCTATGTAAACAAATACTCAGTACGGAGACGGACAAAATCTTTGTTGATGGTAATCTGTAAATTCAAACCATATCAACAAATGCTTCAATTGGAGCAGGTGCAGGAAGTGAATCTGGCAGAACTGTGATAATATAAACATGTCTATATTTATTTAATTTTCTTTATATGTTAAATAAATTATCTGGTATACATGATTAGGAATTATTTATTTTTATTTGCTGAGTGCAATTAAAAATTATAATTCTTAGCATGATTAGGAATTGATTGAATTTTCTTAGTGTAATTTATTTATTAGTATGCATGATTAGGAATTATTTTAATTTGCTTAGAACAATTTAATTCTTATTATGCATGATTAGGAATAATATTCTAAATGTAATTTCAATTCCTAGCATGCTTATATGGATCAGGAATTAATTTTATTAGAGAATATGTTTCCATCAAATAAAATTAATGAGCAAATAATTATTAACTTTGTATTAATAATTAAATTATGGTAATCAAAATTATATTACCATAATTATTTCAAATTTCAAAATAAATTCGCATTAATCATGCCCGTGAGGGCTTGTATAAGACAAGTTTTTAAGTGGGACCGGACCCTTGTGATTCCACCAGACATTTGGACCATACACAAAGAATGGTAGCATTGTTTAGGTAGCTGATCATCGGAATTATAGTACGAGATCAGCCACCTGGGTGTTTATCAAATCGATTAAGGATCCTCTTTGAACCAATTCAGATTTTTTTGATAGTCTTAAAATTTTTCCCTTTAACTATGTGTTAAAAGAAAATCAAATTGTTATACATTAACAATTTATTTGTGCCAATTATTTTGGCTAGAACAAATTAAAATTAAACCAAAATACTCTACAATGAAAATCACCAAATTGTTACAATTAACAATTTCATGTGCCAATCCGTTTGGCTGTATCTGTTACTATGCGTTTTTGCTTGAATTTGTTTCAATACGTGAAAGTTAGATTTTCCTACGAAATTTTCGATTATGAAGAATGTAATGAATATGAATTTTAGTAAAATTTTCAAACATATAACAAAATTCAAAATTTCTCAAAGAAAATCTTAATTTTAAAATTGTGCCTAATGTCCTTCTTAAAATATACTTAAAGAATGATACCTCATAGTATGCTAAACGAGCTTTCTTCCAGTGATAAGTTCACTTGGTGAACTATGACATCTGTTCTAGGAAAATTCAGTATCTCTTGGACGAGACAAACATTTTAAGATACAAAACCAGCATCCATATTATGAGTCACTTGTTGCGCAAAGTCAATGCTGGCAGGAACGAAATTTCTGAGGTCAGAAAGGTTATCAATGAGATACGTTCACTACTTGATGACATGGAAGACAAACGATGGCTTCCTTCTTCAACTCTAATGTCTTATGACATGATCATTGAGACATTCGTTGATATAGCCAAGTATCTCGATGAGTTTGATGAAGAAAACCTGTGAGCTTCCGCCCCCCATCCAAGGTTTCTTCTACTCAAGGGGGAAACTCTAAGAGGAACAAAAAGTTTGGCAAGTCGGCAAAGAAACCTCAAAACCTGCCACAAATAAGAAAGTAACTAAACAATTCAAGGCAAATTGCCTGAAAAATATGGCACAATGAAGTACTTTAACTGCGGAAAGAAATGTCACTTCTTTCGGAACTGTTCCGAGCCAAAAAATATACCTTTAACTCCCAATAAATCACAAATTATGCGTATGCTCCCATACATTTGTTGTTAATTCATTTTCTAAATGGATTGTTGATTCAGGAGCATTCAAGCACGTCATGAATGACATTGCTGAATTTGTCGAGTTTCATCGTTATCGTTGTGGCGCTGAAACACGAATCGTTACCATGGGCAGTGAAAAGGATGTTATCGGTATTGGCACCTACAAACTCTAACTTTGTAACGGGAATACATTACTATTACATGACACAATCTGTGTCGGAAGTTCGCTATTGTTTAGTTTCAGTTGTTTTTTTGCTACAATTAGGTTTTCATTTAATTTTCGTCTTAGTGAATTGAACAATAAGTGCGGTAACGATGTATTTAGTCATGGCTTATACAAACATGGTTTTTGCATTCTTGATTTGGATAATATTTATAACAATTCTATTGATTCATCTCTTGCCTTAGTTTCCAACAATGATACAACTTCTGAATTTGTTAAATGGCATGCTAGATTAGGTTAAACAAATTCGCTAGGTACGTTCTATTAAACCAACTCACTAAGGCTAAGTTGTATGTGTGTGAACCTTACTTAGATGGTAAGGCTAGAAAGTAGCATTTTGGTAAGGCTTCTCGAGCCTCAAGTCCATTGGATTTAATCAATTCCGATATTTGCGGACCCATGAACGTGAAATCACGCCATGGGACTTGTTATTTCATCACATTCATAGACGATTACTCGTGTTTCAAACACGTATATCTGTTGTCTAATTGCCACAAAGCACTTGATGTGTTCAAATGCTATGTCGCACAAGTAGAGAACCAGTTGGCCAAAAGGGTTATGATTATTTGCACCTATCTGATCTGTTCAAATGATATTGGGATGAAAAGGGCATATTATGGCAACTTACCATTCCTTATACCCCACAGCAAAATGGTTTTGCAAAACGTATGAATTGCACCCTATTTGATATGGTTAGTTTTATATGATGGCGCAAGCTAACCTATCCATTAACTTTTAGGAAGACGCATTGCATACGGCAACACACATCCTCAATAAAGTACCCAGTAAGAGTGTTCCTACTACTCCATATGAGTTATGGAATGGAAGGAAGCTAATTTTGGACCATATCATGGGGTTCGGCGGGCTATGTGCACAACCCAACTCATCAGCATGGAAAACTTGGTCCAAAAGCAACTAAGAGGATGTTTATTCGATACCCTAAACATTCAAAAGGATATGTGACTTTCAGTAAGCACCCAAATGAGGGCATGACTAAAATCGACAATCTCAATGTCGAATTCCTAGAGGATCAGTTCCCAACTACCGGAGAAACAAAACAGGATGGTCAGTTGTATGAGTTGCAATAAGACTCGTCACTATCTCGTGGTGTAGGGGAGAATATGTTTCACTTAACCACCAAAAATAGTGTAATCCCATTTATTCGAGGTGAGAACTTGCCAAATGAGGGCCAACATGAAAGAGAGGTAAGTCCTACACACTTCATACCTAACGAAAATGAGGGTTTACATGAAACATAGGCAAGTCCTCAAAATTTCATGCCTAGAAATGAGATTAGTTCTCAAAATCTAGGTAATGACAATGTGATAACTAGCCCCACGAACCATAGGGTTAGAGTAAGCGTGGAATGAGGTCGGATCTACAGGTTCTCATCAAGATCTAAGTAAGGGGTTAAACTTGCATCAAGATCCAAGAAAGGGGTTAGACTTGCACCAATTATTCTAGCGAGAGCTAGGATAGGTATCACTCTTTTCTTTTCAAACATTACATTATTTTACTTGCTTTGTTAAAGGCTTGTAGCCAATTAGGGTTGGAACGTTGGTGCTATTAGAGGCTTGTAGCCAAATAGGTTGGAATGTTACTGCTGATATAATATTCCTGATATACTTGCATATTCTGTGAATATTTTGCATCTATCTAAGATGTCTACTAGGGTTGAATTGCCAATGTTTGATGGAAAGGGGGACTTCAATAATTTTTCTAGGCCTATGAAAGCAATTTTATCTCGTAATAAAGTTCATTATGCACTTAAGAACAATATTGATAATTGGCCTAAAGAATTTAGAAGGAAAGTTGAGGAAGTAAAAAAGGAAGCATATATAACTTGATTATACTAAACTTGTCTTACTTTGTACTGAGAAAACTTGGTTGTGATAAAGATCCATTATCTGTTTGAAAAAAATTAAATGCCTTGTATACTTCTTGCTCAAGTTTGGTCAAAGTGAAGGGTTCTCTATTTGTCTTTAAAGTGGATCCTTCAAAATCTATAGATGATAATTTGGATGAATTTTATAAGTTAAGTCAAACCTTGAAAGAAACTGATCCTGGTCTTGATGATGCAAGTTTTGCTATGAATCTTTTAAACTCTGTTTCTGATGATTTTCTTATAGTTAAAAATGTTTTTCAATACTCTAAATCTATTCTTAAACTTGATACTATTATGATAGGGTAAAGGTCTAGAGAATTAAAAATTAAAAATAGTAGGAAAACTTTGAGTGCCTTGTATGGTAATGTGAAATCTAACTTGAGAAGTCAGAATAATAATTCTGAAATTAAGAAAAAGAAATCTAAAACTGAAAATAGTAGGAAACTCTCCACTAAAGATATACAACGATGGCACTTAAATGAAATTGGAGAACTTTATTGTAGATATTGTAAAAAGTTAGGTCATATTATCTATGAATGATTGAAATTAAAAGACAAAGAGAAAAGGAAATCTAAATTAAATACTGGCATCATTAATCCTAAAATTGATTAAGATATTAGTGAAGTTTTTTTGTGTTTTCTTTAGTTTGTGGGAGTCACTTACTGTCAGTGATAGTCTGTAATGAGTGGTTATTTGACTCTAGGTGTACTTTTCATATGTATCCCCACAAAAACTGGACTGAAAATTTAGATGAATCTAAGAAAGGGGTTGTATATATGGGGAATCACAATATGTTATGTTGAGAGAATTGGGATAATACATTTACAAGTATTAGGTGATAACAATATTTCTTAAACAAATGTTAGATATATACCAGATTTGACAAAGAAATTTAATATCTTTAAGGATTTTAGAAGAATCTGATTGTATTTTTCATGGTGAAAATAATTTTTTAACTGTCTTTAAATCTGAAAAACCTGTTCTAACTGCTACTAGGAAAAACAGATTATATTTTTTAAATGGAAAATTTATAGAGCATGTTGATAATTGTGTTGTAGCATCTAATGCATCTGAAAATTCAAAATTATGCCATCTAAGGCTAGGTCATATGAGCATGAAGGGTCTCAAAATTATGCATTCTAGAGGAGCATTAGGAAAACATTCTATAACTTATTTGAATTTTCTTGAAGGGTGTGTTCTTGGAAAATAACATAGATTCAAATTTGCAAAGGGTATATCTTTCAAAATCTATTCTTGAATACCTACATGCTGATTTATGGGGTCCTGAATCTGTTTCAACTCATGGTGGTGCTAGATACTTTATGTCAATAGTCGATGATTTTAGCAGAAATGTTTGGGTGTTTATTTTACGTTCAAAAGATGATTTTTTTTTTAAAGTTTAAAGAATGGAAAACTTCAGTTGAAAATCAAACTGATAAAAGAATTAAGTATTTGAGAACTGATAATATTTTGGAGTTTTGTAATTCTCCTTTAATGCTTTATGTTTTGAATGCGACATTACTAGGCATAGAACTGCATGTTATACACCTCAGTAGAATGGAGATGCAGAACGAATGAATATGACCTTATTTGATAAAGTTAGATGTTTACTTGTTACCTCTGGTTTGAAAAAACTATTTTTAGTTCTGGCACTGAGTATGACAGCCTATCTAATAAATAAGAGCCCATCATCTGCCTTAGACACTAAATACCCAAAATTTGTTTGGTTTCGAAGAAACCAGAATCCGATCCATTTAAGGGTGTTTGGGTGTGCAAGTTTTGTTCACACTAGATTTGATAGATTAGATCTAAGGTCACAAAAATGTGTCTTTCTTGGCTATCAAGAAGGCACAAAAGGTTATAAGATGTGAGATAGAAGTGTACCTGATATTAAAATCATTATTAGCAGGGAGGTCATTTTTAATGAAATCGAATTTCTTTGCTTACCCATTATTTCTGCTGATAAATCAATTGAGGTGGTGTCTAGGGAAACTTCAAATGAAGTGGAGTTATATAGGAGAATTTCACCACCTGAACATGAACAAATTGAACAAGTTACACAAACTGAGGATCCTGAAGAAATTCAGGAACCCTCAGAAATAGGCACATCTCAACCCTCCACCTCGGACAGTGTTGCCCTAAATAATGGGACTAGGAGGCCACCTACTAGATATGTAAACTTTGTTGAATTACTTTATTATGCTTTTTCTGTTTCTGATAATCTTAGTACTTTTGAACCTGAAACTTACAATATTGCTATTACTTGTGAAAATTCTGAAAACTGGAAACTTGCTATGTTAGATGATATAGAATAACTTAAGAAAAATCATACTTTGATTTTAGTTCCTATACCTAAAAAACAAAAAGCAATAGATAGTAAATGGGTTTACAAAATAAAAGAAGGAAATCTACCCTCTGATCCAAAACTTTTTAAAGCTACGTTAGTAGTTAAAGGTTTTTCTCAAAAACAAGGAACTAACTATAATGAATTTTTCTCCTGTTGTTAAGTATAAGACTATTTAGAATTATGCTGGCATATGCTATTTCTTTTGATCTGTAAATTGAACAACTTGATGTTAAAACTATATTTTCAAATAAAGAATTAGAAGAAGAAATTTTTATGGATTAACTACTTGGCTTTATAGATCCTAAACTACCTGATTTTGTTTGTTTACTGAAAAGATCCTTATACAGACTAAAACAAGCTCCCAGACAGTGATATAGAAGATTTGATTCATTTATGTTAGAATTAGGGTTTAAAAGAATCAGTTATGATTCTTGCTTGTATTTCATTCATTCTGAAAATTCTTCCATGTTTTGGTGCTTTATGTAGATGACATGTTATTGATAAGTAAATCAAAATCTAAAATAGGGAAATTAAAACCAATGTTAAGTTTTGAATTTGAAATGAAAAACTTAGGAGAAGCCAAAAGAATTTTGGGAATGGAAATTATAATAAACAAGGAGTTGCGCGTACTTTGAAATTACATCAAACCTCTTATATGAAAAAAGTTTTCAAGAAATTTTGTTGACTGAGAGTAAATTTGTTTCTTTGCCTATTACTGCTCATTTTCAACTTTCTAAGAATCAAAGTCCAAAAATACCTGTATAAACTGAAGAAATGGAAAGAATACCTTATTCAAAGTTGCTTGGTTCCTTGATGTATGCTATGGTTAGTACTAGACCAAATATTACATTTGTTGTCTCTTTGCTAAGTAGATTTATGTCCAAGCCAGAAATTGAATATTGGTATGCTTTAAAATGGACTGTTAGATACTTGATAGGTACTTTTAATGTAGGATTGTATTTTAAAAAGAGAAATCCTACTTTGGATATTTGTGGATTTGCAGACAGTAACTTTGTTGAAGCTTTAGACTCCATAAAGTCAACATCTAGTTATTACTTCTTATTTTGTGGTAATTGTGTTAGTTAGAAGTCTCAACTTCAGCCTATAGTTGCTTTGTCAATCACAGAAGCTGAGTATATAGCCTTAACTGATGCATTCAAGGAATCTTTGTGGTTAAATGGTTTAATTTGTGAAACTGGAATTTCAAGTTCATGTGTTTCAGTTTTGTGTGATAACCAATCTGCAATTCATTTGAGTAAAATCCTTTATTTTATGAACGAACAAAACATATAGATGTAAAATTCCACTTCATTCGTGATACTCTAGCTGGAAATCCTATCAAACTTGTGAAAATTCCAACCTCTGAAAATGCAGCAGATTTTGGAACAAAAGTAGTGGCACAAGCTAAGTTTCTAAAATGTTTAAAACTTCTTGGGATTTTCTAACATTGTTTTTTGCAAGAACATTAATAAAAGTTACGAAGAACACTGGTTCCCGAAGCTCAAAATTAGAAAATGCTTTTAAAATTGTATGAAAAACTTACACTAAATGTTTGAAATTTTTGGTACCTTCAAGGTGGAGATTGTTGAGTGAAGTACAAAAAATACCCTTAAATAATTCTGTACATTTACCATTTTACCCTTACTTTTGATTTGGACTTATGAAATTACTAAAAAATTCTTTACTTATACATGAAATTGCAGAAATATCCTTAACATTTGTGAAATTACCGAAATACCATTACTATTATTATGATCTTGACCGTTTACTATTTCTGATCGTGTGGCTATTACATGTTGGCGCTTAAATGTGTGATTTAATCTTGTTCATCCGTTCGTAATGTTGATCAACGGTGCAAATGCAAAGCTTCTCATGGAAGCTTCACGAACTCATCTCAGTCGTCCATCTCTAAACTCATCCAACGACTCTCAATGAAGCTTCTTGGAGAAACTGAAGACCAAGGGTAGTGACCGTTAGATCTTTTGACAGATTCCAACGACCGATTACAAGCAGCGGAATTGGTGCAGTATTAACCTTCCATTTATACTTTAATCCTCCGGCAACAATCTTACCTACATTTGATGAATTTGAGACCGTTGATCTGAAATAATCCAACGAATAGGATTATACGACGCATGAGGTATAGATGTATTTTCGTCGAGAAATACGTCAGTCAAAAAGTTTTTTTCTCTCTCTCCCAACAATTTTCAGCCCACATTTCTTTGAGCTTTCCATTTATGGCCTCATTTAATTCCTTAGACTTCACCCTTGTGATAGGCCCATTGGACATAATTAGTGGATCATGTTGTTTAGCGGGCTTCATGACCTTCTCAAGTTCATTTCCACCTTCAACGAACATCTTGAGTTTATTTTCATCTTCAATGAACATCTTGGGCTCGTTTTCTCCATCATTGGGGTCGTTTCCCTCTTGTTTGGGCTTGGGTTGCATCAGCTCATCTCACCTTGACCTTCTCTTGAATTCTCAAAACTTTTGTCACTCCATCCCCCAGGGACAGAGAACCTGCCGCTGTCTCGGCTATATGACACAAGAAATGATATATATATAGCACACAAATTTTGTGCAAAAATATCATAAAAATGATGGGCCCACATGTTTGACACCAATCGCCACGTGTTTAACACCGATCCCCATCGTCCATCTGGTGTTAAACACGTGGACTCATCTATTCTTATGATATTCTTGCATAAAATTCGTGCGCGTTATCATTTCTCATATGACACTGAACAATATTTGAGAAATGAAGGAATCGCAAATAGAAAGCAAGCACAAAATAATTCCTAATAGGTAAGACTAT
>JAOWBN010003303.1:0-11289 GCA_028565015.1 Pinguicula moranensis | reverse complement strand
TTTCCAGGGGTGCAATGTAGCCCTTGATGAACTCGGGAGAACGTAGAATGTTTATCTTGTTTTAACACTAATATTCTGTTTGGTTTTGCTGTATTTCATTCTCATATATATATGTTTGGCCAGCATAGGTAGATGCACTAAGAGTAGTCGAAGGCCGAGAGGAACAAGGTACACTAGGCAGAGAAAAACCCACATTGATTGCTATAGCATAAGAATGCCTATACAATTGATGCTACCACATGAGGATTACCACGTGATACCTCTGGTGAAGAAGATCCAGAAATTGAAAGGACATTTCAAGCCAGAAGGACAACTCGAAGGATAGAAAGAATGCAGCGGTAGGAGCAAGGAGACAACGTTGTCATAATGCTGGTACCAAATGAGGATGATGTTACCATGGAAGATTTTGCCCTACCTTATGCAGAGGAAGTGGTTCCCTCCATAAGGAGGCCAATTATACTGGCCAAAAATTTTGAGTTAAAATCGGCTACCATTCAGCTGCTTATGCAGCATTTTATCTATGGAGGACGAGCAACAAAGGATCCCAATTCATATATCTGTGCGTTTGTGGAAATCTGTGTTACCCTCAAGATTTTGGCAATGGTCTAGAAAGCATAACAAGGAGAGAGAGAGATGCAGATGCCAATGACACCTTCACGAAGAAGACATACAATGAAGCAAACACACTCTTGGAGGCTATGGTCAAAAACTATTACGGATGGCCTATAGAAAGAGATAGTCCTAGGAGAGTAGGAGGAAAATATGCGATAAACAAAGTGGATAATTTGACAGCTGTTATGGAAGCTATGAGTTCCCATTTTGAAACATTTATGAACCAAGGCATGCCTCCACGGCTAGTAATGTTTGTGCAGCAAATTTCTTGCGAATCATGAGGATGACCTCACCCTCGAGAGCAATGTTAGGAAGTGTTAGCAATTGACAATATTTCCATGAAGCAGCTGCAATTCGTATCAAACCAATCCATACATCAAAACTTCAACCCAAGTAAGAATGACCACCCCAAATTCTCATGGAATAACAACCAGCATGCGTTGAACCCTCCTAGTCAAACACTATTTGAAGGACCAAGACCTTTCCATGGGAATCCATAGTTGCAGCATCAACGCCCACATAAGAGTTGATAAAACAACTAGCATTGACTGCAAAAAATAACCAAAACCTACAAGACCTGATGGCACAATTGGCCACCACTTCACACGGATTTATGCAAGAAACCATAACTAACTTCAAGGATCGGACAATGGCTATGAGAAATCTGGAAGCTCAAATGGGACATCTTGCAAAACAGTTAGCAGAAAGACCTCTAGGAACACTGCCAAGTAACAATGAGGTGAATCCCATGGAGCAGTGCAAATCCATAACCCTGAGAAATGTAAAGTGTTACTAAAGATACCCCAACTTCCAAGAAGGAGGCCACACTAAAGCCTGAATAAATGACACCACAGAAAAAGGAAGAGCAGGGACCAACAATCCTTTTGCAGAATCTTTGGAATAAAGGCCATGCTACATGAAGTTCATTCTGTCCAACAAAAGAAAATTTGAAGACTACAAAACTGTAGCTACTGAAGAATGTAGTGCAATCCTCCAAAATAAATTGCCACCAAAGTTGGAAGATCTAGAGAATTTCACTATTCCCTATTCCATTGAAAATTCCACATTTTCTAGAGCTTTATTTAATTTAGTTGCAAACATTAATTGAAGATCAATCAAACACCCTTGAGGGATAATTGAAGATGTCTTATCCAAGTGGACAAATGTATCTTTCCAACTGATTTCATTATTTTGGACATTCCAATTATTTTAGGGCGACCATTCTAGCAACAGGAGGTGCACTACTTGATGTACAAAGAGGAAAGCTAATCCTCAAAATTCAAGGAGAAGAAGTCGATTTTAATGTGTTTCAAGCTTTGAAACATCCATATCACCAAGACGATTGTTGGAGCATCGAGACAACTGATCAATTCATTCAACCAAATTATGCATACTTAAGAAGTGCTCTTGAAAATGGCCTAGTCAGTACTAACCCTGCAATCCTAGAAGAACTTGGAGTTTAGAAATATGCAAATTGGCTTGATGCCAATGGCAATAACAGTAAAAAGATTTTGAAGATTTGGGTGAACGCCCAGCATCCCAAGTTACATAAATTAAATAACCACCTGTATTAGCACTCAAACCGTTGCCCAAACACTTAAAATATGCATTCTTGAAGATACTCTGACAGTGATTATTTCTAACTCTCTTTCACAACAAGAAGAAGATAGCCTGCTGCGTGTGCTCAGAGATCATAAGTATGCTATAAGATTGGCTTGGCAGATATAAAGGGGGATAAACCCTTCTGTCTACATGCACAGAACATTGTTGGAAGAAGGAAGCAAACCAGTTGTAGCATCAATGAAGATTAAATCCTATCAGGAAAGAGGTGATCAAGAATGAAATTCTGAAATGGTTGGATGTTGAAGTGGTTTATCATATTTTAGACAGTAGTTGGATTAGTCCAGTACAATATGTCCCAAAGAAAGAAGGCAATGTGGAAGTTAGCGAGCAGAATGAGCTCATTCCCAAAAGAATACTTACTGGATGGAGAATCTGCATGGACTATAGAGCATTGAACGAAGCCACAAGAATCTATAACTACCCACTACCATTCATTGATCCAATGCTTAACCGCCTAGTTGGGCACAAATATTACTGCTACCTGGATGGAT
Organism: Pinguicula moranensis; assembly: GCA_028565015.1. Classification (NCBI taxonomy): domain Eukaryota; kingdom Viridiplantae; phylum Streptophyta; class Magnoliopsida; order Lamiales; family Lentibulariaceae; genus Pinguicula; species Pinguicula moranensis. Next base: position 8,563 of record JAOWBN010003303.1, on the reverse strand, counting down.
ATTCTGGCTACAACCAGATTTGTATTGCACCAGAGGATCAAGAGAAAACAACCTTTTCTTGCCCTTATGGGAAATTTGTTAGTTAGTGACCTAGATAACCAATCAGAGCACTTGTTAGTTTCATGTATACTGAATGATGAAAATTATTTTTTTCTTTGAGTTTCGGCGGAAATGCAACGCTTGATTCCTTCTGTGTTACCACCGTAAGCTTTGGCAGAAACTGGGCTAGCAGCCTCTTTTGTCCGTCCAGGGAGTGCACGCTTAGAGACCCCCTAATTTGGAGGTTATGTGATCTTCGAACTCATGGGTCCTTTGAGATTTTGATCGGGTTCTTCAATTTTGGCACGAATTTGAGGTAAATATAACTAAACCTTACTCAAGATTATGAATTAAACGTTATTATAGCTCACTTTCTTACTTTGGTCCGGATTTGAAAAGTTTTTGGAATTTCAAAATTGAGCACTTAGATTCTACAATATTTGCATTATCGCCGCATGCAATTTGGATTTGGCAACGCTCCAGCCACTTTTGAAAGGTGTATGACATCTATTTTTTTTCTGACATGGTAGAGCGCATAATTTAAGTTTTCATGGATGATTTCTCTGTGGTGGTTTCTTTGTTTGAAGGATGCTTGAGCAATTTGAAGATGGTGCTAGAAAGATGTGAAAATTCAAATCTAGTACTCAATTGGGTGAAATGTCATTTCATGGTACGAGAAGGAATTGGGACGCAAAGTGTCAAGTTTGGGATGGAAGTTGATAAAGCAAAAATCGAAGTAATAGCAAAACTGCTACCATCAACCTCTGTCAAGGGTATTAGAACCTTCTTGGGCCATGCTAATTTTATAGGAGATTTATAAAGGATTTTTCACACATTATATGGCCATTGTGCAAACTTTTAGAGAAAGATACTTGCTTTGATATTGATGAAAATTGTAAGAAGGCATATTGTTCCTATTATTGATACACCCGACTGGACAAAGCCATTTGAAATCATGTGTGATGCAAGAGACAATGCAGTGGGAGCAGTGCTTGGGTAGAGGAAAACAAGGGTATTTCACGCCATTTACTATGCTAGCATAACCTTTTTTGATAAGCAAAGATCTATTAATAGTAATAATAGATCTTACTAAAATAAAAGGAAAGCAAAATATTTACAACTTTTTACAACGCAAGCTGACTGATCTAGTAGGCGTTCACAAGTTAAATATTTGAGAGTGATCTTGATATTTGTGCCCACTTCCGTACCAACCCTCTAGCGTACCATAGGGTGATCAGCTGTATGGCTACCCTAGCTTCATAGAAGGTCACATAGCATCTTGACATTCAGTTCATTGACAGTATCCGCTTTTCAACAAAACAAAACGTCATGTCTATCAACTTATCAATTCCCCTTCTTATGAGGATATTGGTGCATATCTCAATTTTGATTGCAAAGCTACCCCTGTAGTGGATGAGGGCAGATAGATCAATGGGATAGTATAAAAGATCATAGTCAAAGATTAACTTTGTGTGTTGAGGGTAGATGGCAGTCAGCTTGAGTTCACTCCATATTCTGAATGTGATTACCTTGTTGGATCATTTGTGGCAAGTGTTAGTACTAGTGCTAGCTGCCAGCTGCAAGATTCTCCGAATAGATCTCAGGAAGAGCCAAAAATGGTCTCATGTTATGTTCTGCAAACCTGAGTGTCATCTTAAGTATTGTCTCAGTGAGGTAAGATAGTAGAAATCTGCACAAGTACTCGGGTTAGTTCTCAAGGAGAGAGTCTTATCATTCATGTCCTTCATGATTGGATGTCAAGTAGTAAAGTGTATACTTGCTGTTTAAGGTGGTCACCAAGGGAAATTGCGTCATAAGGTGTTTGCCCTAAACCTGTACCTGAAAAAAGGTCTCAAGAAGTAAGTAGAACAAGAAAGTAAGCAAACAAAATCTGGACCATGTATAGTTTGAAAGAGGTGTGGATGCCCTGGTCAGTTCCACTATTACCTGTGCATTTAAGTGATAGATTATTTTCCAGAGGAGCAGTATGCAGTACACATAATATCTCCTTATCCGTAACAACAGATTACCAAAGACAACAACAACACCAGTTGAACATGGAGTAAAGTAGAGACCAGTGTCAACAAACTTTGGCCTAATGTGTGTGTCATATATCATGAAAAACAGTATTAAATATTCATGAAGTGCGCTGTGCAAAGCTTGAATGCCCCTAAGATTAACTTTGATACTACAAAAAAAGAGCTTTTGGCAGTGGTGTTTTCATTCAATAAATTTAGATCACACATTTTGGGAAATAATATAGTTGTTTACACTGACCACATAGCCACTAAATATCTCATGCTAAAATAGGATGCCAAGCCAAGGTTAATCAAATGGTTTCTACTTCTACAAGATTTTGATGTGGAAATCAAGGATAATAAAAGGGATCTGAAAATGTGGTAGTTGATCACCTCTCACGCTTAGATAATCATACTGATAGTGAAATTGACAAATGGCCAATTAATGATTACTTTATAAATGAAAGACTATTGGCTATTCAAAGCAGTAAAGAGCCTAGGTTTGCAAACATTGTCAATTACCTATCATGCAAAATCATTCTTTATGGAGCATCATGACAGCAGAAAAAGTGGTTTTTCTCACAAGTGAAGTATTATCTATGGGTTGAGCCTATGTTGTATAAATATTGCTCAGCTCAGTTGCATCTTCACTGCTCAGATCAGGTGATTCACAGATGCATCCCAGAAGAAGAAATGGACTCCATATTGATGCATTGCCATGACCTAAAATGTGGAGGACATTTGGAGGCAAGTGCATAGCAGTAAAGGTGTTGCATAGTGGATTCTATTGTCCTTCATTATTCAAAGATGCACTCTTTTTTAACTACTTGTGATAGATGCCAAAGGATGGGACAAATCTCAAAAAGAGATTAAGTGCCTCAGTACAGTGTACTTGAGGTTGAAGTCTTTGATGTATGAGGACTCAATTTTGTTGGACCATTTCCCCTGTCTGTGTGGAAGAAATACATATAGATAATTGTGGATTATGTTTCCGAATGGATAGAAGCAATAGCCACTCCCACTAATGATGCAGCAGTGGTACTAAATTTTTTGTGCAAGAATATTTTCTCAAGGTTTGGCACCCCTAGATGTATTGTAAGTGATGGGGATCACATTTTTGCAACAGGCTATTTGAGGCATTGCTGAGAACATATTGAGTTTAATATCGTACTACTTTGGTATATCACCCCAGACAAATACCCAGATTGAACAGAGAAATCAAGATGATATTGGAAAAAACACTGAGCATGTCCAAACAGGATTGGGTACTCAAGCTAGAAGATGAACTATGGGATTACAAGACTGCCTATAAGACATCCATTGGCATGTCCCCATATCGTTTGGTTTATGGAAAAACTTGTCACCTGCCTGTGGAGTTGGAACATAAAGCTTATTGGGCCAAGCGCACACTGAATTTGAACATGAATGTTGCAGGGAAAAAGAGATTGTTTCAGTTAAGTGAGATGGATGAACTGAGGAATGATGCCTATTAGAATGCCAAAACTTACAAGGACAGGACCAAAGCCTGGCATGACAAACACATATCCAGGCGCCATTTCTATCCAGACCAAAAGGTACTTTTGTTTAACTCTATACTCAAACTGTTTACAGATGGTCTGGACCATTCGAGATCACTCAAGTATTCTCATATGGGACCATAGAAATTGCTCATCCTGACAAAGGCACTTTCAAGGTGAATGGACAATGGATTAAACCATATGATGAAGGAGGAACCAATTTAGAGAGGCCCATTGCCTCTAACCATTAATGCATCTACACAGTGTCTAGCAAATGACATTAAAGAAGCGTTACTTGGGAGGCAAGCCAAGGACTTTTGGAGCCACTTCGAGATGTATCCTATCGTCAACCATGTTCTTACTTAACTTCATCTCCATCAATGTGCTATGCAAGTCATTAAGTTTAGGGAAGGGTAATTATAAGTCTGGACATGGTAGATTTTGTCTAATTTCATTGTTTTAACTGCTGATTTAATTAGATGCATTTTATAGAGTCATTACAACCACTAATGTCCCTTGATGTATTACTCAGGTTACTCCAAAAGACCACAAAATACACGGAGATAACGCATCAAAAACAAGGAAGCAGGAAGCATAAAGAGCTATCAAAAACTATGGCCAATATCTATCCTTAACCGATTTCCTAATAACAGGCATGCATTTGGATGAAAATCCCCATTCTCTAATAACATCTAACACTCCAAAAGTTGTATCAAAGAACTTCTTGAAAATATCATTCACAAGCTTATCAGGAATTGCGGACTGAGTAATCTTATCTTTTTGGGCGACATACTTGCTAGATTCTAGAGAATGTTGGAGTAAAAAGGTTGAGTTCATCTTTTACTTACTTCAAAATGCAGTAGAAAACTCGCGTTATTGGGTTATTTGTGTTTATTTGAAATTAAATTCTTGTTATTGTAGCTATTTACAAATAAGGATGTGGTGAACGTGGGTTGCTAGTGGACATCCTCAGCACTCTTTATGCTTCATTCTTCCTTGTTGGTGCTGCCCTATCTCCATGTATTTTGTGGTCTTTGAGAGTTCTATTTTAATTAGTACATAGTCATCTGGCTAAAAGATAGGTTGTGCTAAGTCATCACCACACTTTAAAAACACGGAATAAATATAAGGGTAATTGATTGAGGAAAGAACCGTGGGGAGGTATTCAATAAATAAATTGTTTTGGGAAAGGTACCCGAATTTAGGCTTTGATTGATAGAGAAGTCCAAACAACTTATCAAAATTCGAAGTAACCCCTCTGAGCCTAAATCAAGAATGGGACAAGTTATGGATAGAAAAAAGCAAAAGTAAAAAAAAAAATAACGACGGAGAAAAAGCCAGAAAATTGTTTGTATTTCGAGGGATAGCTAAGCACTTGTTTGTGTGCAAACAAAGATCAAAATAGGCATTCCAAAGTAAATGAAAAGAAAAATAGAAGGACATCGTATGTATATAAATGCCCCTATATTGTTATGTATGTAAATGCTCTCAGGTCTAATGTATGATTCCAATGGAGAAATTAAGTATTTGTATTGGCTTTAAAAATAATGTTTATCTCAATCATTGACCATCTTGGCATGGCCAAAAGTTAGGGAAATGAAAAGAAATTTTTTAGCCCTAGTTTGAGGACGGGGACCTAACGTAAAAATGAGAAAACTATGGTACTAACCTATACATGCACTACTTAGAGTTGGGTGTCCATATGTAAACAAACATCCTCAATGTGTGAATAGATCTTTTCAGGAATATGTTTGCTTGAGGGCAAGCAAGCATTTACGTTTGGGGCTCATGTGTGATGCAAGTGATTTTGCAGTTGGTATTGTGCTTGGACAGAAGTTAGAAAGAGCCATTCATGTCATCTACTATGCATCCATGACCCTGAATGACACTAAGAGAAATTACACAACCACTGAGAAAGAAATGTTGTCAATTGTTTTTGAAGTTGAAAATTTTAGATCTTATTTGCTTGGTTCTAAAGTTGTTGTTTATTTTGATCATGCAGCTAGCAGGTACTTGCTGGCAAAGAAAGATTCCAAACCAAGGCTCATTAGATGGATCTTGTTAATGAGTGAGTTTGACATAGAGATCAAAGACAAGAAAGGAGCACAACACTTGGTTGCTGATCATCTGAGCAGGATTACCCCAGCTGTCGAGTCTGCTGTCTCACAGCAGACAGATCTTGGCCTTTTCCAGATGAGCAGCTCTTCTCCATGACTACAACTCAGCCATGGTATGCAAAAATTGTAAATTTTTTGGTAACAGTTGAGTTTCCTCCTTATTTCACAAAGAATCAAAAGGACAGATTGAATTTTTTGTCTAAATCTTATATGTGGGATGAGCCTTATTTGTGGAAACATTGAGAAGACTCAACTATCCGTAGGTGTTTGAGTGATTCTGAGATCTCTTCAGTACTTACTTTTTGTCATGGTTCAGCATGTGGAGGACATTTTGGCCCCAACAGAACATCTAGGAAAATCTTAGACTCAGGTTTCTATTGGCCTAATATTTTTAGAGACGCATATGCTTATGTGAAAACTTGTTATAAGTGTCAAAGAATAGAAAATTTTTCTAGAAGAAATGAAATGCCACAAACACTTGTAATTTTCTGTGAAATTTTTTGATGTTTGGGGTATTTATTTCATGGGACCTTTTCCAAGTTCAAATGGAAATTTGTTTATTATCCTAGTTGTTGAACATATTTCTAAGTAGGTGGAGCCATTGGCCACCGGGACTAATGAATCTAAACTTGTGGTTAATTTTCTCAGGAATCAAATCTTTTGCAGGTTTGGCATGCCTAAGCATTTGTTGAGTGAAAGAGGTACTCATTTTTGCAACAGAACAGTAGCCTCACTGCTTAAGAAATATGGATTAGGCCACAAGGTTTCAACGTCTTATCATCCTCAAACAAATGGCCTAACTGAAGTCACCAACAGAGAGATTAAGATCATCCTAGAGATGACAGTGAACCGAAGAAAGAAGGACTAGAGCATGAGGCTGCCAGATGAACTTTGGGGATATAGAACAGCCTACAAGACATTTTTTGGAAAAAAATGTCATCTTCTTGTAAAGTTGGAGCATCAAGCCTATTGGGCAGTGAAGCAGCTCAACACGAACACTGAGGAAGCAGGAGAAAATAGGAAATTGCATCTGCAAGAGCTAGAAGAGCTAAGGCTGGATTCATATGACAATGCAGCTATATACAAAGAAAGAACAAAGGCCATTCATGACCAATTGATAGCTAGGAAGGAGTTTGCTGTGGGAGATCAAGTTTTGCTCTACCAAAACAAGCTTAAGATGTTCCCAGAAAAGTTGCAATCAAGATGGAGAGGTCCATACACAGTGGCTAAAACTTTTCCTTATGAAGCAGTCATCATCTTTGAGAAAGCTCCACCAAGACCTTCAAGGTCAATGGTCATCAATTGAAGCAGTACAGAGGCGTTCTACCAGAGGAGAAAGCAGTGGTTTTGATGCTTCAGGGCCCCATCTATGAAGATTGAATATCAACAAGTCTAACTGAGACTTTTAAACTAGTTTTGGATGAGAGGCAACCCATTGTTTTAGATCTTTGAACTCATTTAAAAGTTATATGATTTGATTTCCTTTGCATTCATTTTTTTGATGAATAATGCTTTTTGGCAGGTATAGTGCATCAACATCACAACTCTGCCACTTAATCAGTCCACACTCAAAGTAAGCCTTCAATTTTTCTTTCTATCACGTTGAGCAGCTAAAACTACCTAAGTCATGGGCTGATTTTCTATCTTAACTCTACACCCACATATATATCACACGATCAGATGTTTGTGCACTACACTTTCACATCCTATAATACAACATCTATCAGACATCCATTACACAGCTTTGAACACGAGTTAGACCTTGATTTTTCATTTTAGTCCATCAACTCCATACTCAACTCAAATCAACGTACCCAGTATATTACAAACTAAGTTGGTGTCTGCGAGGTCAAATATACGCGGCTTTACCCTTATAATTATACAAAGAGGCCGTTTCCATTGCAACCCAATATGAAGTGCGTCAAATGTATCAAATTTCAGCAACTTCACTAAATAGAAGCACTGAAATTTAATAGAGTCATTTTGCTTTAGTCCATTATATCAGCTCCATATAAGGCCTAACTTGTCATCCTACTATCAAGACATTTGAGAGATTCAAAGCATTTTAGTTACACATGACACTACTCACTTGTGATGCCACCCACCCCTAACTTATTTATTTTAGAAGATCTCTCAATATGCATTCTATTTTAAGCAGCCTGCCTGGACTGAGAGACTCGGTTATGAATAAGTGTGGGGGAGGCGGTTGACTTGTGATAAGTGGATCCATGGTACAAAAGACCATATGGCATGAAAAAAAAGAGAAGAAAAGCATTTTTCCTCAGCATGGTTCTATATCATGTCAAAAATTTAGAGGCTGAAAAAAAATCAGAGAGGATAGAAAGAGTGAAGCTTGGATGAAAACCTTTTAAGGATCCAAAGCAAAAGTTAGGATAAGTTTATTTTGATATTTTTTTTTTGAAGATACAAGGGAGATAAAGGAGGTTTTTATGGGCTAGGTTGCTTCGGTTCAGTTGAGGAGGAAAGCACTAGAGGAGACAGGTAGAAATCCTTACCTTAGGTTGAAGTTCTAAGGCCATTTCTTTGCTTAGATATGGTAAATGGTACGGTAAGATATGATTTTTGGTCATTTTCAAAAACCTATCTTAAATGAGGGAGCAGTAGTTAACCAGTGTGGGGGATTTAGGACCCTATAGCCCCTACACTGAAAGGGAGTGTCACTAAAACTTTTTGTGCAAGGACTGCACCTTTTTCATTTCATTTCATTTCTTTTCTTTTCTTTTCTTTTCTCTTCTCTTTTCTTTCTTACTTTTGGATTTTTCTTTATACTATCTTTTTATTATCATATGTATTTGCTTAGGGACAAGCAAAAAGCAAGTATGGGGGATTTGATAGAGTACTTTTGAGCATG
>JAOWBN010003281.1:0-11289 GCA_028565015.1 Pinguicula moranensis | reverse complement strand
CAGAGCGGCGCGGATGTTCCGGCCGGTGGGCTGGGTGTAGGACCTGTCCGTGTCAATGAGCACCTTGATATCCTCCTCCGAAAATCCGTAACGCTCCACCAAGCATTTGTACATTCGCCGTACATCATTGATGCATCCCTTCAGCTCCGCCTTTGTCCCCGGGTAATTGCAACCGATCAGTACCGCTTTTTTCGCCATTTTTTACCCGCGATAAAGCTTCGGATGTTGAATTTCAAGTGTTTCTCCATACTGTTTGAGGAGTCATGAGCGTGGGTTTCTTCTCTTAATAAAAGAAAGACATTGGACATTAAGGGAGTGTTTGGAATTAATTGACTTTCCAACATCTAAAATGAAAGCGGAAAAAGATTTAACAAACATCCAAAAATTAAAAAGTATCGTTCAACCACTAAAAAGCAGTTTTCCCATTCACTATTGAAGCTTCGGAGCTTTCTCATTGGCTCGGTCTGATTAGGGATGAAAAGCTTAATATTTACATAACCTCATTCTCTTTAGCATATCAAATTTAATAATATATTACAATCATCTCTAATTGTTTCTAATTAATCATGAAAGAAAGATGTTGAACAAAATTTTAAGTTCTAGTCAAATTTCCCTTTTTCTTCCTCATCTCAAACATTGAACAACAAACTTGTAAATAAATAAAATAATTAACCTATTGTTGCTCATGTTTTAGCTTAAGATACTGACAAACACAGGTTTTAGCTTAAAATATAATTATATTACAATTATATTATAATAATGATTTAAAAAATAATTGTTACTCTCTAAAATGCCACTCCCCAAAATCGCTTTTAGATTCATAAGAGACTAGAGCAAATTCGAGCTCTTTTATCCCTTCTGTTTTGTTTTTGTCCCTCCTCTTGCCGATCTTTCGCATCTTCGCTTACTATGAATTCCTAGGGTTTATTTGATGCATGGATCCTCCATTGATGATAACATGTTGATACAAAAAAAAACTATCGGAAATTTTGAGATTTTTTAGAAAAAAATTAAGAGCTAGCGGAGATGTCGCTCGGATGAAGAATTTAGGCGATCCAACACCGCGTAGGTGGCGGAGCAGGTTGACGCTTTTATTCACAGGCTATATGGTGAAATAGAGACGGTGAGGGCCGAGGTGGAAGCAAATTCCATAACTTTGTAGCAAACTGTCATAACCCCGAAAGAGGCGGAGGGGCGAGATTGGAAACATTGGAAGAAGAAAGTGAAAAGAGGAATTAGGCAGAAGAAACTAAAATCCGTGCTGATGTCTGAACCTGAGAAGAAGGAAACCGCTTAAATTGTGAAGTGGAGCGAAGTTGTTGGGAAGAAGAGAACACATGTCTATTATTTATTTTGTTGTAAATTAGTGAAGTAGTGTTTTGTTTAGAAGGAACGTGTTTTGTGGGATAGAAGCGTGTCTTGAATGACTGCCTAGTAACTATAAAAACTATTGTAATGTATCTTATCGCGGAAGTTTATTTCTGACATCCTGTTTTCCCCCTATTTCCCTTTCTCCCCTTTTCTCTCAAGCGAAGGAAACTTAGCCCCATTTCCCCCTTTCTTGTTCCATATCTGTGTTATCTCTTCTTCAATCAAAGTGCATAACAATGGTAAAAGAGCAACCATACTTAGATCCAACCACCCTTCATCAAGATTGCTAGAACACGTAGTCAAAAACCTCAAGTCATGGTTGATCCACCAACCAAGGCTACAAATGCGGAAACAACAGATGTACTGGAAAGATTGAAGCAAGAGGCTGCGTCCGGGAAGAAACCAGTGGGTTCTTCTAGCATGGAAGAACCTAGTCTTGCAGTACCACTAGACTCCTTGGAAAATATTGTGAAAGAACTCAAGTCACAGTTGAACTTGGCAAAGGAAGAAATGGAAAAAAAACATGTTGGTATTTCAACAAACCATGCAGGTACATTTTAATACAGTGTTGGATATGGTCCAGAGGCAATCCAGTAACCAATCTATTACTGGGGGAATACCCTGAGCAGAAGACAAAAAGTACAGGAGATGAGGGTACTCCAACTGTAGAACAAAACAGAACAGAGTGACCCCTATTTTGAATGCAGGAATGATTGTTGAAGATTATGGTTATAAGGATTTGGGACGTGTGCGGAAAGGTAAACTACCTTTCACTGACTTCCCGCACTTTAGTGGAAAGAATCCACGCTCATGGATTGAAATGTGTCAACGGTATTTTTCCATTTACACTAGAATTATGTATCAAGAAAGAGTGGACTCTGCGAGGATGCACCCAGAAGGGTCATTTCCAAAAAGATGAGATTGAGAAGATTATGGCTAAATTGCTTACCAGTGGACTAATCAGAAGAAGTTAGAGTCCCTTCGCCTCTCTGGTGATACTAGTGAAGAAAAATGACGGAGGGTGCCAAATGTGCATTGATTATAGGTATTTGAATAGCCTAACTTATGTGAATGTTGGAGGCCCGAGACGAATTTGGATTATTGCATGGTTTAAAGTAATTGGACCCTGCAATGTGAATTACAACAAAGCGCAATTTCGTGGTTTCTTCCAATCAGAGGCACTACTATGTTCGGATCGATCTGAAAATTCAATTGGAGTCAGGGGACTCATTGGGCCCGTTCTTGTTCAAAGGAGATCCTATTTGAACGGTCCGATCGTGAGATATGAATTTTGGAATAAACGTTTTTTGTTCATTCATGATCTGCTATTCGCAGCATTGCGCCGGTTTTATTGGCAATCGGACTGAGATTTTACGCAATGACAGAGAACTTTTCAAGACATATGCTATAAAAAGAAGATCAAATTTTAACGGTCTGATGATGAGTTATTATTTTCAGAACATACTCTTTTCAAACTGAAAGTTTGCACGCAACTTATGGAGACCAGATTAAGCACATGATATATTGCACGTGTGGGAGACCATGGCCCTTGCTAGAAGCTGCCAAGAAGGATGCTCATTTTCCTTATTATGTATTTTAATTAAATTAGTCCATTAGTTTGTTAGAATTTTGAATTTTTATGTAATTAAGTAATTTTCTATTTTTTAAGAGCTGAGCTAGGATGAACTTCTTGCTTAGGTAAAGTCTAATTTTAATATGATTTGAATTAGGTAGGGCTCAAATAAATTCTAGGGATTAGAATCCTAGGCCTATTAAAATTGTAGCCTATTTAAAGGCATATTTCACTCTTTTCAAGACAAATTTTTGACGTTAATTTCATTATGAGCTTTGAGAGAGATCTCTTTGTTTATTGAATTTCTATTTTAAAGAGAATTAGGTTGCATGCATTTTAGGGTACATGTAAAGGTTGATTTTATGATACTCGTATTTATCGTAGTGTAGATCCTCGGGTAGGCGTTTGATTGAACATCTGGTTTACATTCGTTTCTAGCGTAGTAGTTGGCTAGAGGTTGATATTCCATGTTTGTTTGGGTTTCTATGGCATAATATGCTTCTTCCATCTCCGTTCTTTTTCATCCTTCTATTTCGTGTAACTTTTTGTTGGGTTGCACAATTTATCCCTTTAGTTTTGTTAATTTCGAAATTTGCTTGATTCGTGTGTTTCTCTTGATACAATAATAAGTTCTCAACTCCACGTTGACATTCCGCTAGCAAAAATTCACATCACTAACTGTAAAAAATAAATTCCCTATCTCTATTATTGATGAGTGCTAGATGAAATACATGTGGCTATTTGTTTCAGCAAGTTGGACCTCAGATCAGGATATTTATAAAAATAGTTTCATTACTCATCATGGACAGTTCGAATTTGTGGTCATGCCCTTTGGATTATACAATGCTCCAGCCACATTTCAAAGTTTAATGAACCAGGTATTCTCTGAATTTCTTAAAAAGTTTGTATTGGTGTTTTTTGATGACATTTTGGTGTACAGTCCTAGCTGGGATACACATCTTGGTCACCTATAGATTGTACTAGTGATGAAAGAAAACAAACTGTTTGCCAAAGTCTCTAAATATTCCTTTGGCAAAAACTCAATTGACTACCTGGGGCACATGATCTCTCAACATGGAGTTGCTACAGATTCTACTAAAATACAGGCAATGGTAGACTGGCCCAAACCCACAGATCTTAAATCCTTAAGAGGGTTTATGGGACTCACTGGTAATTATTGAAAGTTTATTAAAGATTTTGGTACACTTAGCAAATCTTGGACACAATTGTCAAAAAAGGGTTCCTTTCTTTGGAATGATGAATCAGAACATGCCTATGAATTTTTGAAGAAGGCTATGTGTAGAGCTCCTGTTTTAGCTCTGCCTGATTTTACTCAAACTTTTGTGGTGGAGAAAGATGCGAGTGACAAAGGGATTGGAGTTGTCCTAACTCAAAATGGAAGACCAATAACTTATTTTAGTCAAGCCTTAGGACAGAGACAACAAGCTTTATCAACCTGTGAGAAGGAATTATTGGTTGTGGTTCTTATAGTTAAGAAATGGAACGGTTATCTGCAGGGTACTTCCTTCGTTACTAAGACTGATCAACAAGCATTAAAACACTTGCTGGAGCAAAGATTGAATACAATGTTGCAGCAGAAACTTACCACTAAACTGTTGGGATATGATTGTGTTGTGCAATATAAGAGAGGGGTTGACAATAAAGCAACTGATGCTTTATCTATATATGGCTATGATAATGCAATTAATCTCTGCCATATCACTAGTTGCAATACAGATTGGGTTGAATAGGTGATAAAGAGTTATGAGCAAGATGAATTATTGACAACAATCATACAAGCTAAGGTTGTGGATAACAACTCATATCCTTATTACAACCTGCATAAAGGTTTGTTGAGTAAAGACAAAAGAATTTGTGTAGGCAAGGGAACTCACCTACGACAGAAGATCATCCTCCTATTCCATGACTCACCCATTGGAGGACATTCTTGAATTCAGGCTACATACAACAGAACTAAACATTATTTTCGTTGGAAGAATATGAAAAAAGATATAGATGAATGGATCAATGGTTGTGAAGTTTGTATGGGCAGTAAGCCGGATCCCTCATCCCACGAAGGATTGTTACAACCCTTGGATATTCCCCCATACCCATGGTGCAGTATTAGCATGAATTTTATTGAGGGTCTCCCAAAATCTGAAGGAAAAAGCCTAATCCTAGTTGTGGTGGAACAAAATATGCTCATTTTCTAGTCATGACTCACCATTATGGAGAAGAAACAATAGCCAGAGTATTTATTGATTCTGTATACAAGCTGCACGGATTACCTATGAAGATTGTATCAGATAGAGATAGGATATTCACTAGACTGCTATGGACTGAATTGATGAAACTATCGGGAGTGAAGTTGGCCCTCAACTCCTCTTACACCCACGGACAGATGGACAAACAGAAAGAGTTAATCAGTTTTTCGAAACATACCTTCGCTATATGTGTTCCAGCAAACCGTATTATTGGAGAAAATGGTTACCACTGACAGAGTTCTGGTACAATACCATGTACCATACCAGTGTGTGGATGACTCCATTCACAGCTTTATATGGCTATGAACACTTGTAAAATAGAAAACATAGAAAGAAGTTTTTGTTATTGCTTAGCTATTGTTACAACACGGAGAATACATATATAAGCTTACTTATTGTGTTAGGTGAGACTCTTCACGTGAGTCCACCTAACACTGCATAACAACACTTTCCCTCAAGATGGGCGAAATATATCAATCAAACTCATCTTATTACAAAACCTATCCAAGTCTATTGCATTAATGCCCTTGGTGAGACAGTCAGCAGTCTGCTCTTTAGTAGCCACATGCCTCAGCTCCAGAAGTCCACTGGTTAGCTTCTCTTTGATGAAAAAATCTGTCAATCTCCACGTGTTTGGTTCTATAATATTGGACTGGGTTATTGGCAATACTTATAGTTGACTTGTTGTCGCACCACAACTGCATCTGTACTCCCTCATCCATCTTCAACTCTTCTAGCAAGGACCTCAACCACATCATCTCAGCAACACTCAGAGCCATGGCTCTGTACTCTGCTTCAGCAGTAGAACGGGTAATGACTGACTGTTTCTTACTCATCCAGGGGATCGGATTGCCTCCTACAAACATGCAATATCAAGATGTGGACTTTCTGTCATCAACATAGCTAGCCCAATCTGAATCACAATACCCCTCAATGCTTACATGCCCGTTCTTCCTAAAGATCAATCCCTTACTCGGTGCACTCTTCAAGTATCTCAGGATCTGGTACACCGCATCCATGTGGCCCTTTCTCGGGTCATGCATATATCTGCTCACCACACTAATAGCGAATGAGATGTCAGGTCGGGTGTGACTTAGGTATATCAGTCGTCCAACCAGTCTCTGATTTATCTCTTTATCCACCGGCTCATCGGCATTAACACTCAGATTCACCTTTTGATCGGTAGGTACCCTGGCAGGCTTGCAACGTAGCATGCCTGTCTCTGTGAGCAAATCCAAGACATACTTCCTTTAGGATATCACTATCCCCTTTGGTCCTCGAGTTACTTCGATCCCAAGGAAGTATTTCATCTGTCCCAAATCTTTTACCTCAAACTCCTTGCCTAGTTTCACCTTCAATTCTGCTATTTCACTCTCATCATCTCCAATAATAATCATATCATCCACATAAACAGCCAACATTGTGATATGATTTCTAGTATGTCTCAGAAAAACAATATGATCGACATTGGTCTGTTGATAGCCCATGCCCACCATAGCCTTTTTGAATCTGTCGAACCAAGCTCTCGGGGATTGTTTCAGTTCATATAAAGATTTTTTGAGCCTGAAAACTTTCCCCACTGTCTGATCAGTGCCAAATCCCGGAGGAATATCCATATATAGCTCATGGAGTAAGTCACCATGAAGAAATGCATTCTTCACATCAAGTTGATGCAGATTTCATCCTTTATTTGCTGCTATAGAGACCAGGGTCCTGACAGTATTCATCTTGGCCACTGGTGCAAAGGTCTCATCATGATCAATGCCATAGGTTTGGCTGTAATCCTTTGATACTAGTCGAGCCTTGTATCGCTCTACTATTCCCTCTGGATTCTGATTCACAGTAAACACCCACTTGCATCCAACAATCATCTTCTCAGGTGGCAGTTGTACAAGTTCTCAGGTCACATTCTTCACAAGAGCCTCCAATTCCTCTATCATAGCAGCTTTCCACTTCGGATCCTTCTTTGCAACCTGCCAACACTTAGGTACAAAGACACTATCCAAAGAAACAATAAAAGCCCCGTGGCTAGATGATATGTGAGAGTAATATATATGATTGGAAATATCATGTGGGAATTCATACCGATCAGGTGGAACACCCGCATTAACACGGGTTGTTCGCCTCAATGGTAAGGGAGAAGGAAGAGTGGTGTCAACAGTAGTATGAAAAGGAACAATGTCACCTATGGGTGCTGAGGGATCTATAGTGGGTGGTCTAGATGTCTCCGGAGTCAGGGTTGATTGAGCAGTGGGACATGAGACAGGCAACTCCTATCTTCTCCTGCGGTACCTGTGATGCAACTCCGGGGTGTCAATATCACTCAAACTCATCTTCTCACCCCCTGTGTCTCGATCTGGGCAAGGACATAGAATTGCCCCTACAGTCACGGTTTGTGGCTCGCTTCTCATGCTACTCTCCCCTTCTTGCCATACACTCACACTCACTGTCAATGGCTCTCCTCTCATGTCACTTTCCCCCTCTCTCCGATCAACCTGAGGTGAGTCCGGGAATGATGAAGGCTCCCCCGGGTGAAATAAGGCTCAAATTCTCAAAATGTAAAATCCATACTTAAAAAAGGTCGGTGCTTGACCGGACTCCAACAAACATACCCTTTCTGGGTAGATGAGTATCCCACAAAAATACACTTCACAGCTCTTGGATCCAATTTACCTACTCCGGGTTGATTATCTTTCACAAAGCATACACAACCAAATGTCCGTAGTTCCAACACATCGCCTCTAGTTCATGGAATGGAGATTTTCACTCCAAAACTCAGGATGGTACTCGATTTCTTAAATAATGTGATGTCTCAACTGCTCGCACCCACAGGTATTTGGGGACATTCATAGATATCATCATGCTCCTCGCAACCTCAAGAAAATGACGATTCTTTCTTTCTTTCTGCAACCCCATTCTGCTCTAGTGTGTAGGGATACGTGGTTTGATGTCTAATCCCATGGAATGATAGTTAATCTTCAAAATGATTTATTCGTGTATTCCTTGTCATTATTAGACCTCAGAACTTTCACTACTACATCAAATTGAGTCTGAACCTCCCCGTGAAAATCGTTAAAACAAGCAAAGACCTCACTCTTATTTTTCATCAAGTATAACCAAGTAACTCGGGAGCAGCAATCAATAAAAGTCACAAAATACCGATATCCATTAACCGTCGAAGTAGGACAAGGCCTCCAAATATCAGAATGTATGACATCAAACACCCGAGAACTCCTATGTCCAGAGCTAAGATAGGAGCTTCGAGTATACTTACCCAACTCACATGCATCACATACCAATGTACCATTATTGATTTACGCAAAAGATCGAGGATACAAGCGGCTCATAAGGGAAAATGAGGGATGACCTAAGCGTCTATGGTGCAGCAACAACCCTGTCACGATTCTCTTCTCCATCTCAGATCTCTCTGCCATCAATGAAAGGGCTGAGGCCATGCCCTTTCGATCCAGGTACCACAGTCCATCATGCCACGTGCCAGTCCCAAGAACCCGATCAAACCCCTTCTCCTGAAAGATCATCTGTGGAATGTCATAGATAACACGACAGTTAAGTTGAAGAATAATAGCACTAACAGAGAGAAGGTTGACAGGGAATGAAGGGGCATGCAAAACTTTGGACAATGTCAGAGTGTCAATGCAGTGCACCGTACCCTTACCAACCACTGGTCGATCAGTACCATCAGCATTCTTAACACTAGATGAGACTTCTAGGGGAGTATAGGTACTGAATTCCCTAGAAGATCCTGTCATGTGTGTGGATGCCCCAGATTCACATATCCAATCTCGTGCGCCAGGAGTGGGAAAGGATGCAAGTGCAAGAGAATCATACGCACCTCGCACAGCTGAGTGTGGGCAACATGAACAATATTACCAGACATGTCTAGTAGGGTGGCTAGGCAATCGCTAGGGCCTCCACGCTCACCCCCCTTAGCATCAACATCTAGATGTGGGCGATGATTACATCTCTTCAACCTCATACCGCCACAATCGCGACCTCCACGTCCTCCATGACCATGTCTGTTCCATCCTGACTCTGTCTCTCTCCTCGGTCTAGGACAAGACCTCATCAAATGTCATATCTCTCCACACTGAAAACAGGTATGAGTCTCATCATGGGCGGTAGGAGAAGACATGTTTATCTCTTGAACCAATTTAATCAAAACTTTCAGGATCTTAGGATTGAGCTTACTCAGAGCTTCCAATCCATCTTTTTCTTCCTTTTCTCCGTCATCGCACCCAACCACAATCAAAATACCAAATGACACGCTACAAGAACAAACAAGATTTTCAATCCTCCACACAACACTAACTAAACTACTCAACAATCTGATGCACAAACAACACCAACCCAAACATTCACTACGCACAACATGCAACCTCAACGATCAACAAACTAATCATCCATATCAACACTCCACCATAACCAACACAATCCACTACATGCCTAGTTGGATACACCAAGTCTAGGCAACATCAACAAGCTATGATCAGCAACCCAAAAAACCAACACAAGTCAAAAACAACAATATCCATCAAACGGCACAGAATCAAGCAAAACAAATATGACAGATGCGACGTATGGCCCAAGAGCAAGATTTTTTTATTTATTTTTTTTTCAGAATTTCCGGCGATGGTGTATGGGACTCTGGAAGTGGCGTGTGCGCGCGCGTGCAGCCACTGAATCAGACGACAAGTTCATCCTGGCCGTCGCACTGACTTGGGACGGCGTCTCTAGGATGGATGCGTACAAATCTGGCGCGGTGACGTGCCAACTTTGCAATCAGTGCCGGATCTGGGTGTTCAATGCCAGATCTGGGCATTTTCCCGGCCGTGCACGATAGTTTTTGGCCAGGCGCACAGCAGGACAGTGAGAATCCGGTGTTTCAGTGAGTTTTTGGCGATTTTTTGACGAGATTCCGGTCAATTTCTGGCAAGGCAGATTTGAGAGTTTCTCGCTCTGATACCAACTTATAAAATAGAAAATGGAGAAAGAAGTTTTTGTTATTGCTTATTTATTGTTACAACACGTAGAATACATATATAAGCCTACATATTGTGTTAGGTAAGACTCTTCACGTGAGTCAACCTAACATTGCCTAACAACATGAACCACATCATATTATGGTACCGCATACTGCAGACATGATGGTTGAGACAGTCAAAGATTTCCATCATCAGAGAGAGAAAGTACAGATGGTCTTAAAGGATAACCTACTCGCTGCAAGGGAACATATGAAATTGAATGCATATAAGAAAAGAAAAGAAAGACACTTTAAGCTTGGTGATAAAGTATTCCTAAAATTGCATCCCTACGGCCAAAATTCAGTGCAATTTTGAAGAAATATGAAGATATCGCCACGATTCTATGGACCATATACTATGATTGAAAAAGTGGTGACAGTGGCTTACCGATTAGATCTGCATGAAGGGTCTAGATTACACCCAGTTTTTCATGTCTCAATGTCGAAGGAGCAGTTGAACTGTAGAGAAGTTAACTCAGTGGATCCACCGATGATGGAAAGAGATGGAGAATATAAGATATACCCCGTCAAGATACTAAATAGGCAAGAAATTCCAAACGAAGATGGACTAAAGGAACAATTCTTGGTACATTGGTCTAGATCCAATCTTGAACAAGCTACCTGGGAGGAAGCATCAATGATTAAGTAGCATTATCCCCGGATTAATCATTGGGGACAAGGATTGGAAAAAGAGGGGGCATTGTCATAACCCCGAAACAGGCGGAGGGGCGAGATTAGGGGTGGGCAATTGGAAATTGGAAATTGGAATTTCCGATTTCCAAATTTTCCGAATTTTGATCCGAAATTCTGAATTCCAATTTCGATTCGGATCGGAATTGGAAAGTAACTTCCGAATTACAATTCGGTTCCGATTTCCAAATTTTCCGAATTTTGATCCGAAATTCTGAATTCCAATTTCGATTCGGATCGGAATTGGAAAGTAACTTCCGAATTACAATTCGGTTCCGATTTCCAAATTTTCCGAATTTTGATCCGAAATTCTGAATTCCAATTTCGATTCGGATCGGAATTGGAAAGTA
>JAOWBN010003270.1:0-11289 GCA_028565015.1 Pinguicula moranensis | reverse complement strand
CTGAGTCTGGGGTACATCACTCAATCGCAGCTTTGAGTTAATGTTGTTATGATGGCTGACTGCATTAACTATTGTGGTAAACTGAACCGTTGTGTTTAGGACTACAGTCTTTGTATTGTATCAGGGAGTTGAAATTGAATTAATATGTGTTTGTGTTTGTGTTTGGTTAGAATTCATCTCAGAAACTTCTCACCAGTTCATTCCTTCTGGGAATATCAGAGTAGTTTTCCTCTGTTCTGCATCAGAACAGTTTTACCGTGCAAACCAATGGCGGACCCAAAAAAAAATATTAGGAAGGATCGGATTATTATTTTTTATATCCAATATATATATATATTTATAAAGTGATTATAAAAAAATTATTTTAAGAAAATAATTATTAATATTGGAACCTAATTTAACTTGGACAGAAGGTGCGGGGATAGCAGCCCCTGCCTGGGGTTTTGGAGGCGAGAGCCACCAGCCGAATTTTTTAAAAATCATAAAAAATTTAATTAAAAAATTTAATAAAATAATTAAAATTAAAATTTAAAAAAAAATATATATTTTTTGGATAAATAAAATAGGGTAGGGGTAACTCCGGGACAGGCCCCGCCCTTGGTGCAAACTCTCAAGTCTCAACCAGTTTGCATCAGGATATGGGCTGAAACATGGTATTTTTGGTCTAAGGAGAGAAAATCAAATGGAAGCGATGGATTGTTTAAGGCAAGATTTAAAGAAAGGAGAAGCATATGGCTTTACTCTTAGTAAATGGTTGAAGTAGAGTAGGGGTAGATTACCAATAGCGTAGTTAGGGCTTAAGAATTCGCTAAAATAACGATACCGCTTAGGGGCATTTTTAAGTAGTGAATTTCTGCTACCGCTACCACCGACATATTGTATAAAAATGAAGTAGCGATATAACAGTAACGGTAACGAATCCGTCACCTCCAGGCTCCATCCGCTTTAGCGCTAACGGTAACTGGCAGAGCTACTCTGCTATCGCTATTACCGTTATCCACCCCTAGTTGAGAGTGGAACTTTAGTTTTGAAAAGTGTGGATCGGTTTAGGTATCACAAAATACAACATAACCAGTATATTACAACTAAATTGAGGTCTTGGAGGTCTAGGTATCATAGCACTTGCAATTATTGATGTTAATTCATAATCCATAGAATTGGAACACAAAAAAGAAGTTCATAAACCACAGAATAGAAACAATAGTTGCCCGGTATTGTGAGTTTAAAGAAGCCTTTTTGCTGTTCTTCAAACACTGTATCAATTATCAAAAACACTAACCTGTGATCCATTAATGGCAAGTTCAAAGGAGAGCAACGTTCATCCATTCTATTCAAGAATTGTTCCAACTTCCAAGATAGCGGCATGGAAGAAAAATGTGGAACGGTGCATGTGTGATTTGTCTTCCACACAATCATAATCTCTCCATGGAATGATTTTGCGTTTCCTGCATTCCATAAGAGCTGACTAAAGATAGAACAAACAACACAGTCTGAATCATAATCTTTTTTTTTATTAAAGTAAGCTAAAATTTCATATGCAATCTAATGGAAATTTTTGACATCAACAACCATTCAACCATCTCAGTCATGGAAAACCAATTCTCAACTATTCAAGATAAGGTTCAGAATGAAATCTTGACGAATACAAGTATGTGCAGTAATAAAACGTAGACAACAAAAGCAGATCTCACAAGCATCAACCTCTCCAAACTCTCGCTTCGAATAGCCATATGAACAGGAAGGCTGTGCAGAGTATCAGATGCGGGTTCCTTGAAAGTGTTGCTTCTAGCAAACCTATTTCGAGTTGTAGTAGAGTCCAAACTGCTGCTATCTATTCTTCTCCACATTGCATTCAACTTTTCCAGTTCCAGTTCCTTGAGACGGATTTCACTAATGAGGCCTTCTGCCTGTGCCTAAAAGTCGAAAAGGGATGAGCTTGTTACATGTAACAAAATTGTACAATGTATAACTTATGGGTGATAGATGAAATTTCACTTGTTTTGCTGCAAGCTGCTCGATCAAGCTGTGAAGCTGTTTGTCCAATGCTTTCTCTCGTTGAGCTGCTAGAAAGTGATCAGTTTAAAAAGAATATAGAAAAGGCATGACTCGTGATATTGATGTATCTTACACAAACAAGTCAACAAAACAAAATGGCAGAGACATAAATATACAATCACAAAGGTGAATATTCATCCAACGGCAATAGAAAATGGAAAATTGACATGAAAACTCCAGATTTAATACAGGAACAGTTTTTAGAAAATCTAATCAAAGATCAAAGAAAACCATCAGCCGATTTTAAGCAAAATCATGATTCTGTTCAACAAGAATATGTAGTAACTTTCAAGATCACCTATAATATGCGGCACTTGAAGAGCATTTAATAAATTAATACAAACAAATAGTTACGTGAACAACCTGGAGTGGGTTGCTTCAATGTGTGTTCATGAACCTGTTGCAACTTTCTTTCCAAGTCTTGCACGATCTCTTCCATTAAAGCCTAAATATGAATCAGTGTTCTTTATTTTAAACAAACTAAAAAAATTCCCGTGTAGTTTACTATGCCTCTCACCATCTCCTTCTTCTTGTTCTCCAACTTCTGCATCAAGGCAGATTTGGAAGCTTCTGCTCCGTCATGAGCTTCACTGGCTGATTCGGCTTCGGCGAGCATTTTCCCTGATTCTTCAACCTCGGAGGTTATTACGGAACCTTTTGCTCTCAGCCATTCAGATTCCAGGTTGTCGTCAATCAAGTCCATTTCCTGTAGAAATGAGAGATTTTCAGGGCATGATTTTGTAATCAAAGTTTCCTCAAAGAAGAGAATTGTGAAAGATCACTGCAATCGAAATACTAATTTAACAATTCCAACCTTCAACTTAATTTGAAGTAACTCCACTTCCTGCAACTTCATATGAATCTTTCTTTCGCAATTAGATATAGCAATTTGATACTCGACATTTTCTTCCTGCAACCGATCCTCTCTCAACTGTGCCTGCGAGTGGAAAAAACATCCTAGTAGTCAGCTTTCTTCATTCATATGCTTCATTCACTATTCAAGGGGATTCTGCTCAATTACGAAGGAATATCCAACTCGCAGCTCACAGATCCGTAACATAAATCCACGAGAATATCACGAAACACAAAATCAAACGAATTGAACACAAAGAAGTACCTCTTGTTTGGTGGCGGAGTGAGCATCGAGTTGAAGGGCGAGATCATTATTGGAGGCGAGGGAGTGAGCGTGTAGGTCGGGAAAGTTGTGTGAAATATCTGGTGGCGGCAATTTCAGCCTAAGATCTTGTATCGACCGTTTCAAAGAAGCTGCTTTGCGGTCAAGCTCTTGAACGTAGGTCATTTGTTCGGGATTCAAGATCAGAGGGACCGCGGACGAATCGTTTTCTCCGTCACTCCACTCACCCACGCCGACGCCACCAACAACGTCCGCCGCCCATGACAGCAGCCCCGCCATCTCCTCCGCTTCAGTCGAGTAGAATAGTGCCGAGATTCTTCTCCGTACTCTTTCTCTTGAGGTTAGCTAATCGACACATCAGAAATTTGTTCTTTTGTACTGTATTATTTTGTATACTAATATTTGATTTTATAATAACTCTCCCGTGGGAACATCATAAACATGTAACATATATTTAATTAAATTAAAATTTAAATATTAAATATATGTAATTATATTTAAAAAAAAATTAAAAAGAAAAAGCATAACTGTAGATGAAAAATTAAAGAGAAGAGCACAGAGGAGATAGAGGAAGCTGGTGGTCGACGGTGCATACTAGCCTAGCGGCGAAGTGTGCGCCCTTCGATCTCATGGCTTGCCTAGAGGTCGAGGATTCAAGCTCAATTGGGGAATTCGCCGTCACTCTGATTAGTCGAAGGGCCCAGTGGGCCCGAAAGGTACCGAGATAGGGGCACGCGCTTACGGGTTGTCAGCTCAAGGGCGGCGCCTGGGACACAAATTGCTTAGGTGATCGACCTGGCCTCAAATTACCCAGGAATGATATAGCGCACGGATTTAGGCCGCACGGAACACAAGGAATGGGCAAAATGGTCATTTTGCCCCTGTGTTAAATAGGGATGCCCTGTTTAACACGAGGGCAAAATGATCATTTTGCCCCCTTCCTTGTGTTCCGTGCGGCCTAAATCCGTGCGCTATATCGTTTTTGTGAAATGGGTGGTATAAGAGGAGTCGGGTACCGTAACAAATGTATGAAATCTGTGTGCAAATCTGATTGGGAATCGAAATCCAAGAAACACATCATTAATGGAGAAACCTTGGTATAGATGACTAAAAGCATTGAAGTGTTCAAGACTTTTCATTTATGGATGAATTCCTTTAATCTTTCATTTTCCAAAGGAAACTTTTGGTTTGCTTTGAATTTAATTTTGTATAACTCTACAACTATAAGTGGACTTCGTATGCTACCTTAGAGGGATGGAGTTTTTTTATTGAATTGAAATTGTTGGCTCTTGACATTTGAGAAATTATGGTCAGAATTTCCCCACCTCTTAGACGGTATCCAGGAGTTGTTCCAATCAACATCATTTGAAGTTCTTTGTAATTCAGACAACATTGTTTGCTGACAGTTGAAAAAAGATGAGGACCGTTGGATCTTGGGGCCAGGATCAATCGGTGTACAACATAAGGGACTGAAGACTTTAGTCAACAACACAATATTATAGACTTATAGTCCCCCTCCCCCTCCACCAACTCTTTCTTGTATAATAGATGCATGATCTCAGGGTTTGCCTAGAGGTCGAGGGTTCGAGCTCCTGGTGGGGGAGTATTCACTGTCATTCTGGGATTAGTCTGGGATTGAATCCAGTAATATGGGCCCCTTGGAATACCTAAGTAAGGGTCGCATCGCATGCAAGTTCGATTACTTACCAAAAAAAAAAAATAATAATAATAGATGCATGACACTTGCTAATAATCCTGCGTGCGTGTAGCATCCGGATATCACTTTCAGAGGGGACCCTACAAACTTTCATCCAAGAATCAACAAAATGGAGTCAACCAAGGACAGGGAGCAGAAAGCTGCTGGATCTTCCTATTATTTGGATGATTAATGACATAAACAATACACCCTCAGACCTCCACCATCACCTGAACTTTAACAGATGAGCCAGTATGTGCTTGTCAAAGAAGACGTCGACATTTGATGGGTTCAAGATCCCTGATACTGTATCGAGATTGATTACGGAAAACTATGGATAACATTGCAGGTTGGCTACCAGATGGAATTTTGGTCAGCAGTTTTGTTCAATCTCAGAGAATTGTTGCTATTGTGGATGTATTTTGGTTCGGTATGACCTCATTCATTGTACCAAGATATATAAAATCACTTCTCGAACAGTTAAATGATTTTGCTTATTTGTTTGGAGCATATGGTAGAGGGACAACTAAGGGAGTTTACGTGAGTGGGCAGGTACTGATTCTGTGTATGTGGTCTATTATTAGACCAACATAAGCAAGATATTAGATGAATAAGCCTTTCACGGCAGGTAGGACGTGATGGGTACCACATTTAGGCACGACGGTCGACGAACAACAAGCTACAATCTTTTTATTTTTTATTTTTCCCTATTTTTTAATAATAATAAATAATAAAATTATATATATATGGAGTAGATCCCATCACCTAAGATTTTATCCACTTTTACACCCACGATCTTTGTTCCCCTCCGTCTAAAGATCGGTTTCTCTCTCCTTCTCGTTTATCTCCCTAAACTTCAAGAGAAATGATATAGCACGAGAATTTTGCCACAAGAAACACAAGAAATGATGGGACCCATATAAATGGATGATTGTGATGAGTTTGAGTTGATGGGTCCAACATAAATGAATGGATAAGATCAATTTCTTGTGATTCTTGTGACAATAAATTCTTGCGCTATATCATTTCTCGAACTTCAAACCCATTTTCCCAAAACATGGTGCTTCTTTTGGGTTTAGGAAAAAAGAAAGAAATAAAACCTAAAAGAATGTTCTAAACCCTACGAAAATGGCATACCGTAGGGTTTAGGGCATTCTTTGGTTTTATTTCCCCCTTTTTTCCAACGAAAAATGCAGTAATCTCGACGTCCCCGCTCCTATGAAGATTTCAGGATTTCTGTTGAAGCATTCGTTGAAAAATACGTAGAGACAGGATATTGTATGAACTTGTGTAGAAAGTTGGGTAAGGGATCCATTCCCTCTCCTGTATATAAAAGGGTGTGGTTGAGTGGGCCAAACAGTGCGCCGGCACAATTGCACTGGCACGGTGTGTCACACCATTAAGACCCTATTCGGCCGGGCGTTTATCCTCGCGCGCCCGATTAGGCCGAATAGAGGTTTGAAGTCTGGATCACCATGAAGGAAGCAGAATTCGTCGGTTATGTTGAGCTCCACACTCGGCAATGTGGCTATGAGAAACACATTGGTCGAAGAAAATCCGGATTCGCACGAGTAGAACTCGAGATGGCTCGGGCGCTTAAATCCTGCAGAGGTTTATTGCGGCCGATATGCGAAGAAAGGAAACGTGGAGCGAGTTGATCGAGCAGTTGTGGTAATTGCTCGGTCAAGTGGAGTTATACTTCGAACGATCTTGCATTTGATGAAGATCGCTCGAAACAGAATGTGATTTGGGTAAGGTTTGCTCGGCGGATTGCGGAGGAGGTCTCGGATGGCGCGGCGTCGCTCGACAGCGCTCGGCAGGCAGCCTTGCGCGTGCTACAGTAACCGTCCCGCGGGATTTTTGGGAACGATTACCAGGTGGATTCAAATCTGCTCGAGGAGCGGATTTGCTGGAGTTTGAATCCACCAGCTCGACGACTCCCTGGCAACAGTTGAATGCAGCAAGACCTGGCCATGAAGGCTCCATTAAAGACGGCGTTTGAATTCAAAATTCAAGAGGTGGTCATACGGACGTTTCGCGTGAAGGACGCGGTTGCCTATTTGAATCGAGTAGAGCTCGATCTTCTGGCAGAGAACATTGAGAGGAGATTGAGGAGAGTGTCTTGGTGAACCTCTGGAGTGTAGAGCGTCATCAGGTGTATCACTTGGCCGTGTGTGGTGGGTTGTGGTAGCTTACTTCCGGCGAAGAGATCAATCACTCCGATTGATTCGAGGGTGGGATTTCGGGTGTTCCATCCACGGGTAGTGTAGGCCTATTGTAAGAGGCTGAGTCCTCCATTATTTGTGTGAGTTATACAATCGTGGTTGGGCGTTTCTCTTGTGTTCGTAGGCTGACAAAATCCGAGGTGGTTTTGGCCGGCACATCTTTGGTGCATTTCCGCCGAACACCGAGACAAGTACATTGTCTTGGAGGAAAAAATTGGTTCGAGCATCAGGGGTGTGACACGGTGGATGAATGGGTTGTACCGTGTCCGGCTTGGTGACTGTTGGCTTGTTAAGTTGGACACATTTTTTGTAGTATGTATTTGCTTCAAAGCATTGATCATCTTAGAATTCTTCAACATGAATAAAACTTATGTACGTGGTCGATTTTTATAAGGAAAATAAGTAGGTAATCATATCTATATATTTATTTTAGTTTTAGGGTTTCATTGTACCCCTTATAATAGATATGTCGTATGGAAGGTTTCTTTTTCCAGAAATATTGCATCTTATACGTTTCACAAGAAAACCTTTAAACGACAGCGTGCAGAGCGCCACAATTAGTACACAGTAGCGTAGATAGAAGCATATAGCAAGTCCCACCTATCAAAAAAAAAAAAGTATAGCAAGTCCCAGCCATTCAAGTTCAAGTTCAAGTTCAAACACTACCTAACTCGGCTATGAATTGTAGGCCTCGATAAAGGCTAATGTAGAAACGAGATTCTTGGAGCTCGATTGCCGATCAGATTCGCACACAAAGGGGAGGGTTTACAGCTTCTTCGAGCTTAATTACCATCCACATCACGATGATAAAGGTAAATTTTGCGGCGCAGAAGGCTTTGATGGTGAGATCGAGGCTGGAACCGTTCAGAAGCGCACGCATGTTTTCTTCTTCATTCGGACAACGGGACGGCGGCGTTTCGATGGTTCAAGGGGCCTCCAGGGGCATCGGCCTCGAATTCGTGAGCCTATTCCTTTCTCTACTGAGCTCCAAATTCTAGATTGAGGATGTGCAGTACATATTTTGTTGCTTTCATTTTGTACATTGTCTATCCTCGGGATTGCTTGCCATAAACCCAGTGTTGAAAAATTGAATGTTTAAACTTGGAATTAACAGCAGTCATGTCATAGCTTATTGTACATTGAATTGGTTGTAACAAAATTGAAATAGCAGAATATCATATTGTTGTCTGGTAGATAAAAGCTAACGAGATCTTTTTAAGTTTTTCATTTCTTTCTTATGGGTTCACAATAAATGTTTGTTCCAGCAAATGAGAAGTAGACATTTAAATAGACTTTCATGTGATTAAGTAGGTCATGATATGAGTATTTCCATCGAGTAGATTATGACTTCGGGTAAATCTGAATTTTCCCCTGATATGAACACAGTTTCTACTGCCATATATGCTGAATTGAAGGATTATGCTTTTATATTTTTGACTTTGTTATTGTGCTGCTGATAGGTTAGACAACTGCTAGAAAACAGCAGCAAAGGTCAGGTTGTAGCGACATGTCGTAATCCTGTAGGGGCAATTGGGCTTCAGGAGTTGAAGAACAAGTTTCCCCAACGCTTAGATGTTCATCAGCTCGATCTCAGAATTGATAGCACTATAGAGGCATGAAGTTATCCTCTCAACTGTTAATACATACTTACTCAGCACTTATGGGAAAGAAGCTCTTCTAACATCATCTTGATTTTCAGGAAGCAGCAAAATGGGTGAAGGAGAAGTATGGATATCTAAATCTTCTCATAAATTCATCTGGAATTCTCTCAATACCCAATATTCTGCATCCAGGTATTACTTTTAGCTCTTGATGTGGGTGAAAAGTATCCTGTGATACAAAGTTACTTGAATGTTCATTGAAGTGAATAAATCCTTTGTGTTGTCCAGTACAGAAACCACATTGAACAAAGTCGAAAGAGAATCCTTACTTCTGGCATACGAGGTCAATGCGGTTGGCCCAATTCTGGTCATCAAGGTACCATCAGTTTCTTCAAGAGCATATCAAAGTTTCTACGTTGTACCAAATATCTGACCTTTAGGTTACTGTATCATTATTATTGGCATGAAAAGCATATGTGGCCTCTGCTTAAGCTCGGAGGAGGAAATGGAACTGAAAGAGACTTTGCAGTTGTTGCTAACTTAAGTGCCCGAGTGGGATCAATCGGAGACAATGCTCTAGGAGGGTGGCACTCTTATCGGGCCTCTAAGACTGCGCTTAATCAGTGTAAAGAATGTTACTTGTCTAGTAATTTGAATTCTTATGTGGTGTTTACTTCAAGATCAAATATATGGTGCAGTGACGAAGACTGCATCTGTAGAAATGGGGAGGAAGAAAGATTCAATTGTGTGTATCTTGTTGCATCCGGGCACAGTAGACACAGATTTATCAAGACCGTTTCAGAGGGGTGTCCCTGAAGGAAAATTATTCACAAGAGAGTTTTCAGTCCAGAAGCTACTCACCATCATTAACAATGCGAAGGTTTCTGACAATGGCAAATTTTTTGCTTGGGACGGCCAAGAGATCCCTTGGTGAAAAAAATAAATGTAATCCGAAAGTGTTGATTGAGTCCTCTAGGCTCACTTATTTGCATTTGAAGCATTCCAAATCCTTGTTGACATTTTGTTACTTATAAATTTTATTTAACTGCAGAACTTTAAGAAGAATATGAGCCTTTGGGAGCTTTTGATCTATACAAAACTGCAACAGATTTGCTAAATAAGAAGCATTCTTGTTTTGCATTTATGACCGCTTCCACACGAATTGGGCTCAACCAATTTAATCGAATTCCCATAATCTCATAGCTCGCGACCTTGCAGTCGAATGGAATAGGGTATTATTGGGCCTTTTGAATTGAGCCCAACTTGTTTCCTTTGAAACCCACTTGTGATTTGAATTCAGAATGAATACCAGAATCCCAGTCCACATTTGTCCACCTCATTTGCCCAATTCGTCAAGATATTTGAAATTGAATTGCTTGAGGATGGACCTCTCCGGTATGGACTCCGACGGCCGCCAATTCAGGAGCGTCAAGGAGATGTGGCGGGAAGAGTTGGGCGACGGAGACCCCCTCAAGAGATCCCAGTGGTATTCCGAGGGTGTCGGCTATTGGCAGGTACACGGCACCTTCTTTTCCTTTTCCTCGACTAGTTTTCGTGAACTTATACGAACAGTTATTTGTTTGGACTTGGACATGATGCGTATTTAGCTTGCTTTTGTACTGGTTTGAAGAGAAGGGCGTGGAGGCAACTGTGGATGGCGTGCTTGGAGGATACGGGCATGTGAATGAGGTTGATGTAGAAGGTAGTGAGCCGTTCTTGAGTTCACTTTTGGCGGAAAGGTTTCCTGATGCTGGAAGAGGAAGGCGTCTTGTTGCTCTTGGTACTTGGAAAATTATGACATCATCGAATGTTTTCTGATTTTCGTTTTTTTATGTATATTTTGATTCGGATGTAAAATTGCTATTTGACCTTAGTGTTGGTTGTTTGCTGCAATTTTTGCAGATTGTGGCGCAGGAATTGGTAGGATCACGAAGAGCCTTCTCATTCGATATTTTACTGAGGTATTTTATAGACAGAGCATGTAAATTTTCTATTGGCATCTTTTGAGTGCCAAAGTAGTGTTGTGGTAAATGGATTACTGTCACTTAGGACCAAGTTCTATATAGGGAGGGCATAGTCTTTTCATTTGTTGGTTCTTTTGATTATTTCCTCGTGTACTTCTGGAATCTAGTCTTTGTTTGTTATTTGGAGGAGGAAAAGCTTGAAGGAATTTAATTTCTGTATGGAACTAGTAATGATCTTGATCAGCATCAATGTTCTGATCTTTTTTAATGTTGTAGTTGATTTGTTTCAATGTTATTGTCCACTTTATCTTCTAATTTTTGATAAACTTGTTTTACTCCAGGTTGACCTTCTCGAGCCTGTTCCACATTTTCTAGATGCCGCCCGGAGAATATTGACCCCAGATAATTCAATGGCTTCGGAGGAGCATAAGGCTGTCAACTTTTTTGGCCTACCACTTCAGGTTAGATGCATATGCATAACCTTGCAAATTGACTGCTTGCTGCTTTTATTTATTTCTTAAATTTTGTTGTGTTCTAGTGAGGTCCACTCTTTTCCCCTCCCCACCCCACCCCCACCCCCCCAAAAAAAAATATATATATATATATATTGGAG
>JAOWBN010003259.1:0-11289 GCA_028565015.1 Pinguicula moranensis | reverse complement strand
AGGAGCGGTGAATCCTTTATTGATCACTCATAATCTTTCCGTACTTCAAACCATTCCCAAGACTACCCATTGTTACCAATTTACGGTGTAACTCCAAATAGAATCAAAGAATGACATCCATGCTCAAGATCTCTATATGGTGATCGCAAGTCTAAGGATCACTTACACCCACTATTCTTTAGACTATCATCCATTGATAATATGGTGATCTCTATGCGAGTCAATCTGATGTACTTGTCAACTACAAGCATCCATGTTTATAGCTTAAGTGTCATTACACTATAGTTGATGAGATTAACTGTTTCCTTCAAAAGGAGTCGGCTGAGAACATGCTAACCTATATGTATTAATGATGCCTTGTCTCACTAATTCTATGGTTAGGGACGTTTAGTATTGATAACTTTAATTAGGGTGGTCCAATCATCACAACTCTTTGTGACACGCTCTATATTATCAACGCTAGGCTTCACGATTTTATATTTTATAAATAAACAAGTAGTAAAGGTTGCTACAATCATATATACAACATTAAAGTGTAATACATAGGCCTGTGGTAATTGGACTTAGGACATAACACTAACAAATACTGGGGTTCTGGAGCCAATCTCCTAATACTAGCCCGATATTTATTTCATTGTACATGGTTTGCTAAATCCAAGGGAGACTTTTGTATTCTCCAAGATTGAGTCAGTGCATAATACTGCTCCATTAAATACAAAATTATTGCGGGCTTTCTATATGCCCCAAACTAGACTATGCTAGATAGATTTCAATACTTCACTCCCTCTCTTCCGTAGCATTCCCAAATGGAGTAGGTAGTGCTGTTGTGGCTTACTGCTCTCTACAAGTTGTAACCAAGCTATTTGTACAGATTCTGCTAGACTTTGTATGTGCTTCTACTCTTCAAGAATATTTTTCAAAGTGATTCTTCCAGAGTTTTGCAAAACACACGTCCTGGTGCTGGTAATTGCTATGAGAATGCCTTCGGCATACATATTTTCAAAAGTAGCTATCCGTTCCTGAATCAAGTGCCGGACAAAACCTGCACTCGTCTCGGTGATCTGCTACTCCAGCTAGTGGCCAAAACTCCATGATCCTGCAAAGCAAAACCAATAAACTAGGTTGATCTTACCGTGTATGTTTGTTGCTCTCTGTTCGGCTGCCACCTCCAATTGTCCTTCTCATCTAGGTTTTTCTCAACACCCACAATAAGAGATTCTAAGATTCGGATTAGTAGCAGTTCATAAGCAAATAAAAAAGGTTTGCGCCAGTGCCAAGAATAGGTGAGTTGCTCGCTCTATAGGCATACTTTTGCAGCCACTATAGTTTTTTTGTTAGATGCAATCGAGTACAATACGTCGGAGACGTATGCTGGACATCCTAGAATTGTCCACATGGAGTGCTGAACCAATATGATCCCCGCTCCCTATATGCCTCCTCATATTGCTGTTGAACCAATATGATGAGCATACAAACTTGCATAAATCCTTCCACCATCCAAACGAACGTCCAAGGGTTGTGATCGTTGTCCAATCTCTGTGGAGTCCCTTTGGGTGCAAATAGAGAGACTGTATGATCTTATTGAGTAAGCTTTCTGGTCCAATTATGATTTTCCATTGCCATTTGCCAAGAAAGTCTAGGTTAAAAAGTTCTAGATTCTTGACTCCCAACCCCCTACAATTCTTGATAGATGAGCTCCCATTTAATCCAATGTATAGGTTTGTTTTCCTGGGATGGCCCCCCAACAAGAATTTTGATTGGATTCTTCATATGGTAGCGATAAATTCTTTTGGCACCTTGAAGGTAGATAGGAAGTATGTCACCAACCCGGTGAGGGTGATCTTTATGAGAGTTTTGCGCGCCCCAAAAGCGAGATAAATATTTTCCCAACTCTCAATTTGCTTATGAAATCTCTCAATCACCATTTTCCATGTAGCTTTTCTTCCTGGATTTGCGCCAAGAGGCAGACCAAGGTAGATTTGTCGCAGTTTTGTTGTCAGACAATTAAGTTTACTCGCATAACCTTGCACTTCCCGGATGGTATTATTTATCCACATTATACATCTTTTGAAGATTTACCTTTAGTCCCGAAACCATTTGAAATAATCTCAGGATGTCCTCCATCACTTGCCCACTTTCATTGTTTCCATGACAGAAGAGTAGTGTGTCATCTGCGTATTCAAAGTGTCATAGTGGTAGTTTAGACTTGCCAATGTGCAGTGGGGACCGTCTGCCTAACCGTGTCGTACAATCAATCATTAGATGTAGGCCCTCTATGGCAATAAGAAATAGGAAATGAGACATGGGGTCACCCTACCTGAGTCCCCTCTATAGTGCAAAATCCCCTGATGGGTTGTCGTTACCAATACTATGGTGGTAGATATGATTACACACTCTTAGATCCAGTCCCTCAATTTTGCACGGAAATCAAACTTCGTTAATCCTCAATGACTTCGTTTGCTATGACAATCTCATCCATAATCTTTCGCCCTTTTGTAAAATCCATTAGATAGGGGTATTTTGGGTACTATCATGCTTAAGAGATTTGCCAGTATTTTTGCCAAGATTTTATAAGCGCACCCTACCAAAGAGATTGGTTGATAGTTCTCAATTCTCTCCGGACTGGTTATTTTCGGTGTAAGCACAATGTGTGTGAAGTTGATGCCTTTTATGAGCTTGCCATTTTCGTGGAATTGCTAAATGAAAGCTATATTATCTTTCTTCATCATTTCCCAATGGCGATTAATGAAGTAGAAGTTTATACCATTGGGCCCTAGGCTCTTGTTTGAGGCATAGGACCAAACAAATTCTTCTAATTTCTTCCTTTGTGAATAGCATGGTGAGAACAGCATTATCACTTTCATTTGGGATGTTTGGTGTCAGGGTTGATAACTGAACTCAGTCGTAGTCCATGGAATAGTGCTGTTTGAAGTGTTTTTTTTATCCCTGTCTTTACCTGTTTTACATCCATTATCCATCGTCTATTATGTTTAATCCGCAATTCATTCCTATGCTGATCCTTCCTTATTCAAGCGTGATAGAACTTCGTGTTGCCTCCTCCCTGTTTTAACCATGGCATTTGGGATTTTTGGTAGAGGATATAGTCCTGTCTCAGGAGTTGGACTCTGAGTTCCTTTTTGTCCTCTTTTTGCTGTGACATCTCCAGTTCTATTAGATTTTGCCGTTCTGCCCTTTCTTCGCAGAGGCGATTAACTGTTGCTTTTGTTCTATACTCCTTCCAACGTGACCAAAGATATTCCTATTCCAACTTCGAAGGGTTGTCATCGTATTTCATAGTTTTACTAGTAGCATCTATACACTCATTCTGGTGACTATGTTATTTTCCTAGGTTGTATTCACAAAATCTTCGAATTCTTTCACTTTGTTCGAGCAGTTCGACGTACAAAATGAAGTCAATCCCCGGTCAATTGTCTCTTGTTTGAGCATTACTGGTCTATGACCCGAAGCCTACTGCTCAAGTGCCATTTGATGTAGGCTCGGACATGTAAGAAGCCATTTTTGAGATAGCAAGAATTGATCGAGTCGACAAGCAAAGGTATACCGTTCATTTTCCTGCATGTAGCGATGTCTCTGCAATGGGATGTCCACCAAGTTTGTTTGCCTTATAAATTGATCAAATTCTCTCATTTCGTTGGTAGGACTGATTAATTGAGTTTTTTGCTCATCCACATTTCTTACTGCATTGAAGTCCCCGCATACTAGGCTAGAGACGGGCGATACAATTGTCGATTACCGAACAGTCGATTTTTTTTGTTGCAAATTTTGAAAAATTAAAATCTAAATCGTCGGATTCAGTTTTTTCAATTCTCGGTTAAGCTGGTTGACAGTTCGGTTGACGATTTCCTCTGGTTTGGGTTGTCGGTTTATGATCTCACGGTTTTGGGCGATTTCATGACGGTTCTAACACGATTAGTAATACGTTTGTAACCTTCGGTGTAACCAATATTTTTTGTAGTTTTTTTAATTTTTGTTATTACTCTAATTTTCTTTTAAAATTTTTACTTATTATATATTTGTAATATGAGTCTATAAAAATTAAAGGTCAGAGCAAAGAAAAATGAGCCTTTGAGCTACCAACAAATTGCTGTTGTTCATGTGAAATGCAGTCAAGGAACATCCACCAAGCCTAATTACACACTGAATGGCATGTGCTGAATGGTGGATATCAGAAAGAAATCGAAACTATGCGCGTGAAAAATTGGACAGCACCTCAACATTGGCAGGCATAATACAACAAATAGAAGTGAAAGTGGATGTATGGCTATCTTGAAAGTGAATACATTTCTCTGCCCAACTAGACATACCTTTTACATTACAGGGATAGCTCATCAAGCTGGAACGAGCCATGTACCGATACCAAAGGTTATCGAAAAAGTGATGGTCAGGACATTCAGACTTGATGAATAGCGAGTGCTAGTAATGAACTGTATGCGGAGATGTTGGTACATTCATGACGCTAGGGGAACTACACACTCGCTACCCTTAGCTACAAAGGAAGGTACTAAAGAAGGGCAGAATCTGTACTTCATGATCAGGGATCTATACACCACTTTCATCCTTATGCTGCTGGTGTAAAATTGTATCTTCGTATTTGGGTTCATTTTGTTTCATTTTGGTTCAGCCTGGTGTATTCTACTATGTAAATACTTTACTTTATTCTATTTATAAAATTTGGCTTATCAAAAAAAAAAGTCTATAAAAATTAAAATATATTATTACAGGTTGTAATTTACTTATATTTGTAATTTTTAATTTTTTTTATATATTATTAACATTTAATATAATAGAAAGTTTTTTTTATAAAATTAGAATAAAAATTATAAATTACAAATATATAAAATAAAACTTATATACTTATAAAACATATATAACTTATAAAATTATAAACTCTTAAAATTTATAAAAGTTAAAAACTTATATAACTTATAAACTTATAAACTTTATGAACTTATAAAAGT
This sequence comes from Pinguicula moranensis, assembly GCA_028565015.1. Classification (NCBI taxonomy): domain Eukaryota; kingdom Viridiplantae; phylum Streptophyta; class Magnoliopsida; order Lamiales; family Lentibulariaceae; genus Pinguicula; species Pinguicula moranensis. The sequence goes on along the minus strand of JAOWBN010003259.1, from coordinate 6,310 downwards.
TAAAAACTGATATAATTTTTCAACTTATCAAATAATTTATAAAATTTATAAAAGTTAAAAACTTATATAACTTATAAATTTTATTAACTTATAAAAGTTAAAATATTATATAACTTATAAACTTATAAAAACATATATACAACTTACAAAGTTATAAACTTTTATAAAAGTTGAAAACTTATATAACTTATAAACTTTATTAACTTATAAAAGTTAAAAACGTATATAACTTATAAATTTTATTAACTTATAAAACTTAAAACTTATATACCTTATATACTCTATCAACTTATAAAACTTAAAAATTTACATAACTTATTAACTTATAAAATTTAAGAACTTATATATTTATAAACTCTATTAACTTATAAAATTTCATTAACTTTGAAAACTTAACAACTTATATAATATATTAAAGAAAGGTTAGGGTTTAGGGTTTGACCTGTGGATCCGGTGTTTTGACCGTTGTACCCTAATCTTTTTTTAATATTTTTTAATTATTTCGGCGGTTGGGCCGCCATCCGACTGCCGGATTCCTGTCGGATTCTCGCTGGTCAAATTGTCAAAGATGGTTTGACCGACGATATTTTTTTATTATTATTTTTTTTTTAAAAATCCGGCCGGTAGAAACCTTCGAAACATGCTATATTTAATTTAATTTTTTTTAATAAAATCGCCAACCCCAAATTTCAAATCTTGACTAAACCTTTAACCCCCGATTTTGAAAACCGCTGGATTTTTCTGGTCCGATTTCCCACTTCACAGTTAAGAATCATCTATACCATAGACCATTTGTGTCCTATTGTAGTAAGGTGAGGATTTTCGACCATAATTGTTTCTTAGCTGATAGCTCGCATGGGAAGCATATATTTATAATCGAAACTTTCTGTTTCTTTGGACCTCATCATCCTATCATAACTAGCATATCATGAACCTCCAAGCTGTTCTCTAGTTCAAAAGATTTTGGGTCCCATACACAGAGAATACCCCCTAAGTTTCCCTACCACGTATTTTGCTTGTCATTCGAACCTGTTTGTTGGCCAAAGATCAGACAATCGCCTTTGACGATTGAATCAGATTTAGTCTCTTGGATGTAGAATAATTTGGTTGTTTTTATTTTTATTTTTTGATACCGTGGTATCCGGGTATTGGATATCCGACTAATCCATGGGACCCATTCAAGGTTGACCCCCTAATGGATCGCCCAAACTCGGGCCGAAGCCCGCGGTCGTGGCCCCAACATACTTTTTACAGTGGGAATTCGATCCCTACACTTCTAGACAAGTCCTGAGATTGTGGCAGGGGTTCAACCGTTGGGATAACCCGTTGGGGTTTTGGATGTTTAATAGTTGCATTTTTTATAATCCACCCCCTCCGGTCTCCTAGTCCTCTTACATTTTATGTTGTAATATTCATGAAGTTTTCTTCCCGCCTCAGCTTGTTGTTTGATCAACTCATTGTTACTCCGATCACAAGTTACCAATTGTTCAACAATTGTCGAGAGCTCAGCTATTTGGACATTTTATATCATATCTATCTCATGACCTGGGTCTAGTATTTTTGGGGTATCATGCTTCAAATTTAAACATGCATTATCTCTTAGTAAGGAAGAGTTTAGATATTTCTTAGCTGACTTGATTGCATGTTTAGCCTCCGTTGGGTCATCTCAACCTTCTCAGGGGTACCCACCATGTCCTGATATTAATCGGTTATCTTTCTTAGCTGGTCTCGCTGTAGCTCTGCATTTTTTGAAATCAATATTTTTTTCTTTCCAATTTTTTTTTCTAGTCACAGGCAGTAGCAAATTTATTTCATTCAAGGATATTGAATCTTGGCCCGGTTCCTCTATCGCAAACTCAAAAGGGGCTGGTAGTGGCCCAGTTGGTGACTGCGCAAGCTACCTGGGCTTAACTGGCTTTCCTCTATCGGTGGCCTAAATGGGACTGGTAGTGGCCTAGGTGAAGGTTGTGGAGTTTGCTGGTTTGTTGGCCTTTCTAGGCCTGGGTGTTCTTCCTCTATCGGTGGCACAGAAGGGGCTGGCAGTGGCCCAGCAGGCATTTGAGTTGTTAGCAGAGGCCCAATCTACCTATCCACCTCTAATTAGGGTTTAACCGTGACTTGGGCTGCTGGTTGTGGCCTAGTTTGGCTTTGTTGGAGCCTAAGAGGAAACTGACAAACGAAGGTTTCCCGGTCCAGGAAACTGATCGACAAATTTCTCTCCCTTTCGTACTCAACGTTTTGCTCTATCTCTATTTTCCGCCCCATCTCTATTTTCCGCCCCTTTCTAGCCGTTAGGTCATCTGTCGCTTTCCCGTATGCAATCGCGACTATATACTGATTCTTCTAGTTAATCACCCGGCTAGGAGACCTGTGCCTTCAAATGGTCGGCTAATTTTATCCATCGAACTCTATTTTGTCATCCCATCACTTCCATCGTGGGCAGGTGCAAGGTACATGTGCCCTCAGTACCGAAAAATCCATATAAATTTTTGGTCAGTATGTCCAGGAGGAACCCTGTGTCACGGTTGTTTTCACTCTCCACTCTTTTTTTGCGGGGGTAGGGGTGGGGTGGGTGAGGAGGGCTACTTCCTCCTGAACAAACACATTGACCAATTCATTTCCTTACTCTACCGACACCGTGCAAGTGATACGATTCACGGTATCCACCATGATTAGAGCCTTCCCTGCCAACAGGTTTTTCTTAACGGAGGTACAAGCTTCTACCTTAATACAGTGCCTTACCTGGCTTGCCACTTTAGTGAAGAAGCGGTCATCCCAATAGGCTAGCGACATTCCGTGTATACAAATCCATGTAGCTCGGCCAATACCTTTGTTTGTTAATCTGTCTCTAACCTTGCTAACTCCCAGTTGTTCCCATGTAGGTTCGTTGGCGAACAATTTCAGCTTTTGATCCTCAGTACTTAGGCATATCGTATTTCACCAACTTCCAGCGGTGAGACAATGGCTCCTTAGTACACAGTGCCAATTCTGCTCTTTCAGTCCCTGCTTGTATCTCTAGTTCTCCCACGAGGCAGTTTCTCAGTCACAAAGTCTCCTCCAATCGAAGTACATATTTCAACCGGATTGCTCCTCCCCAAAGCCTTACCAGTGGGCGCCAACTAAGGAGGTGTAGCAACCGTCTGTTCTTGCTGTTGAGGTGTTGTTTACTTTCCACCTTACCGTCCAGTAGAGGTAGTTGTGCCTTGATCAGACTCAACTTAAGCAGGTGAATTCCCATTACTATACCTTGCATAGTTCCTTCCATGTTCATAATGGTTTCATTTGTTGCGAATTTGACAAAAGCAAACCTTTTGCCTTGGCGGTTTGGTTGCTTTGGCAGGTGAACATCCCTGACGAAATCGTATATGGAGAAGAAGAGTTCCATTTCTTATTTCGTCCACATTCCTGACTATATGGTAAGAAACGGTCTCCTCTCTCAACCATTTAATGTAGTTTGATAGCAATTTCTTCTCATTGCTTGACTCTTTCGCATCCAGGGGCGCAGTTTTTGTACTAATATGGTTTTTTGTTTGCTTTTATTTCTAGTTATAGTATGCCATTCAGCTAGGCCTGGGCAGCGGATGCGGAAATTTCACGCCCGCCCGCGTTCGCATCTGCCAAGCTCGTATTTGCACGGAATGTGGGGTGGATGCTGATGAAAAACCGCATTTCACAAATTTATGCGGGCAGAATGCGAAAACAAGTTTTTTTGCTTTACGAAATCCGCATCAGCCCACATAAATTTATTTTCATATATTTATTTTATTTAAATATAAAATATAGGCGGGCGAATTCCGCGGGGTTTCACATTCGCCCACCCACAAATTTTATTTTTTATTTTTATTTTTATTTTTTATAGGCATATGTACTTACGCAGAATCCGCGGATTCTGCATCCACCCGCCCATGAAATTACGTAGTTTCTGCTAGGGGTGGCCAAATGGTCAGTCGGGTTTAGGGAAATTGGAAAATTGGGTAATCGAGTATCAGGAAATTGGAATTTTTTATGGGGTTCGAATTCTAGATTTTTTTTGAAAATTCAAGTTTTGGGGATGGGACCAAGACCGAATTTTTATTGAGTCGGAATCGGGTACCCGAAAACTCATTTGGCCACCCCTAGTTTCTGCATCCGCCCACCCACAAAATTATGCAAAATTTGTGGATTCCGCATTCGCCCACAAAATATTGCAGAGCGGGCGGATGCGAAATAATATCCATCGCGGGCGGACCGCAGAATGGGTTGTTCCGGTTCCGCCCGCTCCACTACCCACCCCTACATTCATCTCCCTTCAGAGAGGTGGGTGGCGCCAACATTTGGCTTAATAGACAAAGAAGTAGTGTCAAGGGCCACAACTTTAGTTGGTTCGGCCATTCAGTGATTGCGAGTGCAGAAAATAAAAGAATGACTTTGTAAAATGTTAAAACTATTTCCAAGTTATGTTTTTTTCTAGAGAAAAGGATGAGGAAATCTCTCAAGAAAATATTTTGCGCACATCTACGCATAACTAGCTTCCCATTAGTACCCGACTCTTTTGACTATCGATTTACTATATTCAGAATTTTCTTGATCCATACCTCCAATATTTGTTTGAGCGGTCGTCATTCCTGAATTTGTTTGCTAATCTTGATTTTTTTGGGATGGCTCGTCCAAATTTTTCGTTAATTATGGATGTGCTCTTTTGGGACTTACAAGATAGTACAATGGTGTGTGATGTTCGCTCATGACATTGTTTTAGTGGTAGGGACAAAGGAGGAGGTTTACGCTAACCTGTAGCGCTAGAGAGAAACGTTAGAAACAAAGGGACTACACTTAAGTCGCTCGAAGACTGAGTACATAGCAAGCAGTTTCGCTGATGAGACGGAGAAAGATAGAATGAAAGTTAGGATTACGAACCAAGTACTCCAAAAAAAAAGAATAGTTTCAAATATCTAGGCCGATGTTGGGCTAGAATTTTGTGATAATCCTAGGGCAAGATTTTCGAAACACTTTAATCTTTGAGGAAATTTTCTCTCACTCAAAATGTATTTATTTCATGTACTTCAATATCTAATACGCTCACAATTCTGAGCATTATGTAGACCAAAAATAATAACCAAGTTAATTAGAATATTAAGTTAAAAAATAAGAGGAACAAAAAAAATATATTTTGGCCACTACTTTAGGCTTCGGTTTTGACCATCTCTAGGCCAAAGATTTGGATGAAACTTGGTATAACAATCAACCATGATTTGGTTTTTGAGTGTATCTCCTTATCCAACCATTTTGACCTCCAAAATCGATTAGTTTAATAGCATGAACTAATTTTGGTTGAGTGTGGTGTCTAGGTGCATTTTGGATGATATGCTTGGATAGGATTTGCTCCAACATCCATGAGAATGTGCCCTGATTTTTAGGGATAGTTCTCAACTTTATTTGACTCCCCAAAACTCATCAAATTTGATCCAAAGGCAACTCCAATAGCAACAAGACGACAACCCGAAAATAGGGAGGTTGTCCAAGCTTCTTTTTTTTCCCGAATTTTTAGCTTTTATTCATAAAAGTGCCGACGCACATATACAAGCCCACTCCTGGCTCTTCTAGATGATAATATTGAGGAAGGCGCATCCCCACCTCCTTAAAACCTCTCTTTGGCAAACCCCGGGCAAGAGAGAAAAGAGTGTGGCGGCATGTACCCCCTTTTACAAAAGAGTAAATATGATATTCACTAGAGGCGCATGAATAAAAGTAGAGCTTTTCAAGCCTGGTTCCTCCTACTAGATTAGTGAGGCAGTGTTTGCTGAGAGAGAAGCCTTTGTTTTCGAGCATATTTGGATATGAGGTCTCGTTGCAAGATTGCAGTTGTTGCTAGTGGAAGATTGTCTTGTGTTGAAAATAGAGAGTCTTGATTCGAGGCACCCCACTTTGCCAAAGAGTCCGCAACAGAGTTAGCTTCCTTGTAGCAGTGTTTAATGGAGATATTGTGAAAGGCTTGCAGAAGCTCTTTGATTTGTGTAATTTTTGTCCTGATCTGCCATGGTAGAATCTTGTTATTGATCAATGAGTCTGCTAGTATGGTTGAGTAAATCTCAACCTCAAGTTGCAAGTATCCTTGAGATTGACAGTGTTGTATACCAGATAGTAAGGCATTGGCCTCAGCCTCAATACTTGAACAACGTGAATATTTATTAGTGAAGGCCATAAGCATTATACCTTGAAAATTTTGAAGTACCCCTCCTCCTCCAGTTGTTGAGGCTGAGGAACTACCATCGGTATTGAGTTTGATGGACGGTGCAATCGGGGTATTCCATCTCACTTCTATGTTATGATGAGG
>JAOWBN010003248.1:0-11290 GCA_028565015.1 Pinguicula moranensis | reverse complement strand
CAATGATCCAGACTAAAACATTGCATAATGAAGAAATAAATGCAACAACTCATGCATTGTTAGCATGATTTACAAATGCTCCATCAGTGACAAGGTAGAATTAGCAACGCGAAGCCTACAAATTTAGGAAAACTTCAAGTATAACATGGACTTGAGTTTTCGAATAAGACATAAGTTTACTGTCAGTAGCGGGAAAGGGATCAAAAGGATCGCCTTTGAGGAGGTGAGCACAATATTCATCAATGAACCTGGATGAAAGAAGTATGAATCGCAACAGCTCTTCAATACAGTCCTCCAACGGTGGTGGCAAAACTCCCGATGGCGACTCCATTAGTATCGTTGATTAGACTAATTTTTGGTTTCTCTGTGATCTTAACTATGAATCTTACATTTCCTATGTAAGAGAAACTATGTAGAATGTCGTGCAATTCAGCGTCAAATTCTGGATTTCCTTCTCTACTTGCCTCTTACATTTGGATGATTGCCCCTTTGTTTGTATACCGGAAAGTAGAGCAATCAATCTTTCTATTTTGAATGTCTAGCATGTTCACATTCAGGGAAGCTTCCTCTGTTAACATATATGTGCAGTATACTCTACAAATAATAGCAATAGAGCCACTGTTAATAAGTTTGACCATACCTTCTGGTGTGATGAATTGTAGGTCAGCAACATTCTTTAACGCTTGTAGTGAAATGGATCGGCCTTCCTAGAGTAAGGTGACAATCATGGTCTCATAATCATATAGCACAGGGAGATGGGGTTTTAACCAATCACCTCCCACAATGAGATCATAACCATGGAGTGAGAAGGTTCTAGGGGAGCATGTGAAGTGCTCTCCTTGTACTGACCACTGAAAATCCATACAGACTAAGGAGCTTGGGCTACGGACTCCATCAACAACTTCTACTATCATGGGTGAGACAGCCTTGAGGTGACAATTCAACCTAGTGGCGTACTTATGATCTAAGAAGCAATGTTAATTTCCCCCATCGATGAGAACTTGCAGTGGCTCACCCTTATGGCATCCTCGCAATCTGTAGGTAGTAAATGGGGGTATTCTAACAAATGGAGTGTATTGAAGGGTACCTGCAGCCTTGGTATCATACCTTAGTACGTCATCTTCAGGTGGTTCAACTATATTTGTAGATTAAGAAAAATATAGTAGATCATCTTATCCCTGCATGGAGTAGAGCCTTGATGTACATTTATGACCCGTCTAAAACACAACTTCTTTTCGATCCTCTCTTTCATCTCAGCATTTGATAGGAACTTCCTTCTTGTTGGAAATTTGGGTAGAGTAATCCTGTGAGGTGGCTGAATAGTAGGTCTGGGATTACTCTTGGAATGCAGCTTCAGAGTGGCCTTAGTAGTGATTGTGTCAATCATGGTTAGCATCGTTGCTTCTTGGCTTTTAGCAATTGATATGACATCTAGTAGAGATGTAGGGTGATGAGATCTAACAACAGAATCGAGAGCCGGTAATAAACTCCCAATAAACTTGTCCATGACGAAGGATTCGCCATACTCCTGTCTTAAGATCATGACAATTGTTACCAAGGCATCAAATCGCCTCATGAGATCATGTAATGTCTCATGGTGGCCTTGCTTCAGGCACATGAAGTTTTCCAGAATGGTGTTAGGATTTCCTCAATCAAAACAAATCAAAACGGACTATATAAAACTTGACTAGTCCATGTTTTTGCTGTAAGGCAGACTTCTGAACCAATAATCAACATCTCCTTCAAAGTGCACCTTTGCAAACAAGTAATTGAAAGGAAAGAGATCAAGATCACAAGAAAAAAGATAATTTAAGTGAAGAGAAGAGGATTGGAGGGAAACTTGGCGTTTGTATTCGATAAATTCTCAACCGAGATTTACATTATTTATAGCCCTTCTCTCGCGACTCTTTCTGTGTTTGACACAAAAACACGACAACACGTTTGTAATTAAAATATACTCGACGCACGACTAAGATATGACTCATGATACATTTTTAAAACAAATAAAACAGACAATAACCGCTATAACTAATTTCTGGACTTCGTCAAATGCTCTTTTCTTGCGTGGCCCTCTTGACTTCTTATTCTTCCATTCAACGGACGCCACCTGGTCGGATATGTTTGTTACATTGCTCAAGGAAAAGGTTAAAACAGAGAAGTTAGCTGCCCTGATTTACCATCTCTTAACTCAAATGGGGAATTCCACATTTATCCAGTCGCAATCTCAAGAACGCGCAACATCCCGAGCTCCCATGGCCCCATCACGCAATGGCTAGTTCAATGGGTAGGCTCATCTCCCACACAAGCTTCTTGGGAAGATGCGACATTCGTTTCCCAACATTTTAAAAAACAGAATCCTTGTGGACAAGGATTTTAAATTCTGGAGGGTAATGTAACGAACACATTGGGCCAGGTTTCCCTCCAGAAGGCCTATAAATCGTGTAAATTTCGATTGAGAATTTATAGAATACAAAGGCCAAGTTTCCCTCAATCCTCTTCTCTTCACTCAAATTATCTCTGCTAGTATCTTGATCTCTTTCCTTTCAATTACTTGTTTGTCTCTAACATTCTACAATGGCTAACTTTCTCTGTTCTCATCATGAATCTGATTATTAATCTTCAAATTAATTTCATTTTCCGTAATTCTTTATTATTTTATATAGAGGAGAAATTTAATAATAAAATTGATATTATTCGATGAAAATGGAAAAGAAATTTTTTGATTATGGGCCTTTAGCTTTCTCGACTAGGCCCAATGCTTTATTTCCTCAAAAGCCCGTCTCTTTTCCTTGGTGCTTTCTAATTTTTTTCCTTTCGTTCTGGAGTCGTTGCAACTTGCAAGTAAGCAGATACAGAAATGGGGAAATCGACGACGGCGAAGGATGCCCAAGCACTTATTCATTCTCTTCGCTCTGCTTACACAGCTACGCCCACGAATCTTAAGGTACCAAAGACAGATTTGCTAATTTGTTTATGTGTAGATACTTTCTTTTTCTCTTAAACTGAATTTTGTTTATTTCATGTGTTTTTGTGCAGATCATTGATGTCTACATTGTCTTTGCATTGGTTACTGCCTTGATTCAGGTTTTTTTTTATTTTATCTTTTGATGGTTTGGTGGTTAATGTTTTTCATCGTGATGCATTCTTTGTGGCTGATTGATACTGATTTGATTTGGAAATTAGTGGTTGATTAGATCGGTTCAGAGTGTTATGTATTCAACATTACCCTGCGACAGGATGGAATTTGATGTTTTGAGGCTAAATTTGATAGGGAATTAAGGATATGTTGTCACTCAGGAAATGTAGTGTTTTGGGAGTAGCAAAGTCACGACTCTTCGTCGTTTGACAAAATAAGACTCTTGCAGAGTTCGATGGGATCTGGCTGAATTTTCTTTTCTTTTCTTCAAGGGAAATATGATATCCTTCTCATCTTTTCTGATAATTAGGTTGTTTACATGGTTGTTGTTGGATCCTTCCCCTTCAACTCCTTTCTTTCCGGGGTACTTTCATGTGTAGGGACTGCTGTCATTGCTGGTAAATTGACTGCTCGAATTGTTATCTTTTCCTATTTACTTTTACTTGGCCTGGAAAACTCAGTTTGCATCCAATTAATGCAAACTTTCATGATAGTTTGCCTCCGTATTCAAGTGAACAGAGAAAATAAGGAATTCAAGGTAACATTTTAAGCACGTGATACCTTTTATTCTTGTAGTGTCCTTCCCAGACTGGGTTAATTGTGTTTTACTACAGAATTTTTGGAACATAGAAAAGTTCATTTCTATTGTCAGATTTCTCAAGATGATACTACTATGGAAGATGCATCATTTAAGTTTTGAAATTTTCATAATGTGGCAAGAGTAACTTTTTCCTTGCATATCATGTTTATATAGTATCAACTATTCCTATCTGAAACATGCATGATTATGTTACTATAAAACAGTAGGGGAAATAGTTCCAATTAGCTTTAAACTCTTTCATGTCTAGTGTTTGCTGTTTCGCAATGCGTCAATATCATAACTTTTATATAAATATTGTTCCATACGAGTTTGCCCAGCAATTTAGTAACAAGAATGACTTTGTTTCCACTGATCTTTTACTTGTGTTTTGGCTTTTGTTTTATGTTGGAATCGACTACCTTAGGACTAAGATAATTTTTTCTTTCTATTCATGATTTCACCTTATCACATCACTTGCATGTTCACCGACCTCTATTTGGCAGGTCTGAGGAATATTATTGCTTCTCTTGAATCTGCTAAACATATAGTTGGAGTAAGAAAATGGGAAAGTTTACTAAGAAATGACAATACCCTTATAACTAATGACCGACGTGTTTCAGCTAGTTCATTTTGCTTTTCGCTTGTTCAAGTCAACCTTTAACATCGTACCTGGAATTTATTTGTATCCTATATACAAGAAATAGTCGAAAGAGCCTCATATTTTATAATGCAGTAGGGAAAATATTATGATGACATTGTATTTAGCTAATGATCTTGTTCAACCTTCTCTCCTGTAAAGCATTCTCTCATCTCTAATCACCTGTTGCTGTGTTTCACATTCACAGGATTTACCTCCAGAACGCGCTTTCGCCGATTTCGTACTCTGCAATTTGGTGCTTCATTTGGTTATCATGAACTTCCTTGGATAACTAAATTGCTGGAGAAACAAGACGAGCTAGATTGAGAACTGGGTGTTCCTACAGGATCATTACTGAGCTGTGCTTATTTTCTGTTATTTCTGATCGAATTTTTCTTAACCATGTAGCGTTTCTCTGACTCCCTACATTACTCTTCTATAAGTAAAATTTTCATCTTTCTGCTAAAGACATGGCAATGAATGCTGGAAAGTATTGGATTTGCATTGTTGAGAACTACAGGCACTAGACTGAAGTTGGGAAGTTTGAGTATAGAAACAAACTTGTCATGGTACATAAACTTTAATTTCTTTATAGCACGAAAGAAGCTGAAGCTTGCAATTTCAAAGTTTCCATGCAAATTCCTGAACCGCTAAAACAAAATTCGACAAATCATATTGCAAAATAGCTTCCCTAGTTGATATAAATATCTTGAATCTTCTGTCTTGAGACAGACCACCTTAAAGAGATTCCTCAAGTTGCAATTAATCTTATCCCATTTGCTTTCATCTCTTCAAGAATGCCTAGATGTGGATCAGCTGGAAGCCCCATTCCTTTAAACCTTCTGTCGTATATTGTGAACCTGCAAAAACCAGTTTGTTCTTCTGAGAGAAGCGTATAAAATAAAATAAAATAAAATAAATTTTTATGAATCTCTATTATTACCAATTTGCATTGGTTGAAAGTAGAAAATTGCTAATGTTTCTTCTTCCATTGCTACGAACGGAGGTCGTCTCCTCCTCCTCTTCAAATATGTTTTTCCTCTGTGCAATGATGGACAGTGAAAAAAAGTAATTTCAGATATAATAATTCCAATATTCCTCCATACCTTTTTGGGTGCTGTCATACGATTGGAGCAATAAATTGCAGCATTACTTGGAGTCATTGGAATTGGGATGTCTTGAGTAACGACGGGGTGACTAAACTAAAATATGCAAAAACATACATACTTGAATTGGGTCCACAAACAAATATTTAGAAAAATCACAAAAATAATAAAATAGAGAATTTATTGATGGAATGATGCGAAATTGTAAATAAAAAAATTTTACAAAATTATTTAAGAATAAAATTGAGGGGATACAAATATGTCTACAACTACCTCATTGGAAGTGACGGTTCAAGACTTGTCTCATTGAACCCTGCCTCTATTCTCCAATCGGATCTCCAAACTTCTTTCATAAATGGGAAGTCTTCCAGAATGTTCTAGAAAACACAAGAAAAATGAAAAATGGCATAATAATTAGGCGTGAAATCCAAAATCAGGATTTCAGGTAAAAAGATAAGACTGGAGGTAATTTAGGGGGGGAAAAAATGAGAGGTAGCCCCCTAGCTCCGTCACTACACATTAAAGAGCATCTTACTTGTCTCTGTCCTTCCGACCAATATGACCATGTTGGCAACTGAAACTCTGCCTGTAGGTCTGTACCGTAGAAATTCGTGTCGCTGAAAACTTCACTCACGTTGCTGCTCTTTAACATGTCATTTTCCTGGAACCTGTTGAATTCGATAGTAAAAGAAGAAGAAAGAAAAAAAACTTATACCAAGGATTACATTACTTACAAAAGTTGGTTGTTATGATGGGAACGTGAGATTCCATGGAGATAAACACTAAACAGATCTTCATTTGCGTCAAGCCCCAAATGTTCCTAACATAAAATATTTGCATGAACTTTGAGAGAGGGGCAAGCATTTTAACAGCCATTTCCTAGGGTTTTAACATTTACCGTACTCGTTACCACCATCGTGTTACCCGTAGATGAACTCCCTCTATCCATTGGGGCAAACCCAGAACCCGGATTCGCTGTCTGGTACCTAATAGTGGAACAACGCAACCAAAAATTCATCAGCATTCATGTACAACCAAGTAGAGTGAAAAACATTTTCCCCCTCTATTTCTAACCTCCACGCATTTGCATAGTTGATGTCCAGACCTCCGTTTCTTGCGAATCCTTGTTCCATCTTGTGCCTGACACCGAGAGAATATCAGAAAATTCATTGCAAAAGTTGTAAGATTTTGATTAGAAACATTTCTATGTAATTGCTATGAGTATCCTCTACCTCTTTGACTGCGGCTGAAGAATGTTCTTCGAGATAATTGTAACTTGGGGAAGTACAAACATTTATAGCCAAAAAATTTATTTTTCAACCTGTTGGATTGTTGTAATTTGTTGGATGAATAAGAGCCAAACTGGAAAGTATGAGTCAGTTAATGGTGGGCTTTTAAATTTTAAACAAGCCAGAATATTGTCAAAGTTGAAACTAATTATTCTGTGAATCTAAATCCTGTAACAGGAATCACACGTCCAGACAAGCACCAGTTCGCGGTAAGCATGACGAGGTCTTTGCACGACTTGTCACCCTTTCGTTTGTGTGTCATGTAGGGTGAAACCCTCGTGCACAAAAAACCAGGATAACTTTCCTTTTTCTTTTGAATACACACAATAGTACAATACCGGAATTTATTGAATGAGGTTGCTAAAAGGATAGACGTAATTAGCGTTCAATTGGCCTAGCAGTTGTAGGGGCATGTGACGGTAGAAGAAGTTGGAAATGTCAATCATTGGGGTATTTTTTTTTTTTTTTGGGTAACATGGGGTATTGACAAAATGTTTGTACCATCGTAACCCTAATCACTTTGCCCCGAATATGTTGGTATTTACGTTATCGACAAAATATTCGTACCATCGTAATTAAATTCAAACTTATTGCATGATGAATGATTTCATCAAAAATCAGCAATTTGAGACTAGCAATGGCTTTGCCAAAATAGAAACAATCTATTTCTTTCTATGGACGCCCTATCTTAAGAGAAACTACTTATGATTTATGAATAATGTTTTTCCTAGATTTTGTATCCCTGCAATATCAACCAAAACCACAACCACAACATACCCAATATATTCCTAACTAAGTTGGGGTCTGGGGTCAGATGTATGCGGTCTTACCCTTATAATTAAATAAAGAGGCCATTTCCGTTGTGACCCAATATGCATTGTATCATTTGATGTATTGAGTTCCAGCAACTTCACTAAATAGAAGCACTGGATTTTAATAGAGCCATTTTGCTTTAGTCCATTATTAGCACAAAGCTAAGAGAATTGTTAATGATGACTCTTCCAGCTCCATTTGCAATGGACCCTAATAATAATACAAAAATAAAAATAAAAAATCACCAAATTAATAATAAATACAAATAATATATATATATATATATACTTACATAGGTAACTAGAAATAGACCGAACCGACGACAATAATTACATAAGAAATACATATCTAAATATAATACTAGATAACTGAATATATCCTCCCTTCAATCTATCATACCTATCTCCTAGGTCTTCCTCTCCCCCACCTTCCTTCAACTTGGAGCTCTTTAACTCTACTGACGGGCTCGTTGACACGCTTTCTGCGTACATGTCCATACCATCCCAGTCTCGCATCTCTCAGTTTAGCACTCATAGATGCGATACCTAGTGCATCCCTATAGGTCCCATTTGGAATCTTATCTAGTAACGTACACCCACACATCACCGTACCATTCTCATCTCCGCCACCTCAAATTTCTGCGTATGTGAAAGTCTCATAGCCTAACACTCTGACTCGTAGAGCATAGCCGGTCTTATATCTGTCCTATAAAATTTTTCCTTCAACTTTAGTGGGAATTTCTTATCACATAGCACTCTATTAGCCGATCTCCATTTCATCCATCCGACCTTGATGCGATGGATTACATCACCTTACACCCCCATCATCTTATATGACATATCCTAGATATTTGAAACTATCCTTTTGTGGGAGTACTTGGTCCGTAATCCTCACTTTTGTTCCACTCTCTTCCATCTCATTCGCAAAATTGCACGCCATATATTCAGTTTTCGAGCGACTCAAGCGTAGCCCTTTGGCCTCTAATATTACTCTGCAACGCTCCAGCTTAGCGTTAACCTCCTTATTCTTCTCTGCCATTAAGATAATATCATCTGCGAACAACATAAACAATGATACTTCATCTTGTATGTCCCGAGAAAGTACATTCATAATCACTGCGAAAAGGAAAGGACTCAGTGCTGAACCTTGATGCAATCCTGTATCCACTGGAAAGTACTCTGTTTCCCTCACTGGAGTCCGAACACTAGTATTCGGGCTCTCATACATATTCTTTATAGCCCTCACATATATCACGGAACATTCTTGGTTTTTAAACATTCCCAGATAACATCTCTCGGTATAGAATCATACGCCTTCTCTAGGTTTATAAAGACCATATGTAAACTTTGCTTACATTCTCTATATTTCTCCATTAATCGTCTAAGGAATTGAATTGTTTCCATCGCCGACCTCCCAGGCATAAATCCAAATTGGTTCTCTTTCACGTGCACTTCTTTTCGCAGTCTTCGTTCAATAACTCTCCTCCACAATTTCATTGTATGGATTAAGAGCTTAATACCCCAATAATTGCTACATTCTTGCACATCTCCCATGTTCTTATAGAGTGGCACTACTACGCTACTTCTCCACTCAGCTGACATCTTTCCCGTTTGCAGGATGGGTGTTAAAAAGAGTCGTTAGCCATTGCACCCCAACTTCTCCTAGACACCTCCATACCTCAATCGGTATTTGATCCGTCCCCACTGCTTTCGCAGTTCCCATCTTGCGAAGGGCACCCTTCACCTCCCCTATCGATATTCATCTAACAAAGCACCGGGTCTCCGGTCGTCTCACTGAATCCTCACCCCCCAAGGTGCTTTCAGAATCCTGCATCCCGTTAAATAACTTGTTGAAGTATCTTTCTCACCTCTCTCTAATCCTCATCTATGAAAAAAGGGTTTTCTCATCCTCATTCTTTATATATTTAACAGTGTCGATATCTCCACTCTTCCGAGCTTGGGCTTTTGCGAGCTTATACATACCTTGCGCACACTCCTTAGTGTTCAATCGCCTATACATATACTCATAGGTCTTACTTTTAGCTTCTGACACTGCTCTTTTTGTCTCTGACCTTGCCTGCCGATAGTCCTCCTTTCGTTGCACCCTCTCTTCGTCCCCGTTAGTCGCCACAAGTTGCTTAAATTTATCTTGTTTGAATTTAACTTTTGTCTGCACATCCTCACTCCACCACCGCGCTTCCCTACCAATCCTTCCTCTGCCGGATGCAACCCCTAAGACTTCTTTAGCTTTTCCTCTAATGATCGTTGCCATGGCTGACCACAAATGATATACATCCTCCACCAATTTAATGAAATATGTTGGGGCGACCATATTTCAAAAGATTATAGTCGCCTCTCCCTTAAGGTTCTTCCATTATACTCTCTCGCTATCGCATCGTCTCTTCTCCCCTGCTCTTTCTCTCAAAATGACATCCATCACTAAAAAATGATGTTGAGATGTCAATGCTTCTCCAGGCAAAACCTTACCGTTCGTACAACTACTTCTATCCCCTTGGCGCAAAAAGAAGAAGTCAATTTGTGTACTACGTCCTCCACTAGATGATTAAGCCCTCATCTTGTTTCTTAAAAAATGTATTAACCACCACCAAATCATGCGCGCTTGCAAAGTCAAAGAGCTCCCTACCACTGTCGTTTCTCAAACCAAATCCAAAAACCTCCATGTACGCTTGGATAGCCATCGACCCTCATCCCCACATGGCCATTAAAATCACCACCTATGCAGATCTTTTGCTCAATGGGATGCTACTTACTACGAAATCTAGCTTTTCCCAGTAATCACATTTCTCCCTCTCGCCTAGGCCCCCTTGAGGTACGTAACCGCAAATAACATTCACCACCTCCAACCCCACCACTATTTGTGACGCCATAAGCCTATCGTTGGTCCTCGTTACCTCTACGACACACTCCTTGAATTTCTCCGATACCATAATTCTCACCCCACTCCTTCCGCTAACCAACCCAGAGTATCATAGTTTGTACCCATTTACTTCTCTCTCCCTTCCATTTCGTTTCTTGCAGACATACCACGTTCACTCTTCTCTTCCTTAGAACATCTACCAACTCAAAAGATTTTACTGTCGAGGTCCCTACATTCCAAGTACCGAAGCGTAAACTTATGCTCCGTACTCCTACCCTGCATCGTCCCCTCGTCACCGGACACAACCTCAGGTTACCATAGTTAGTTCTTGCGTCTATATTCTATATTCTATATTCAAGTCACTTCAAATTACACCACCGCCAAAAATCCATCAAAGGAAATACAAGAGAATATAGGCGAAATAATATCATAGGAATAAAGGAGTAAAGAGATAAAAGAATAAATAAATGACAAAATAAAGAAATTGTAGAATCAATATAAAAAAGTTAGGTTGAAGAACTCCATGGAAACAAAGATCAGAACCGGGTGCCGTCCTCCACTGCTCATGGGGACAATACCTGCAATAACTGTAGGCTCCAAACCCACGCAAATAGAAACTATATGCAACAACAATATACCCAATTCTCAATAATGAGAGAACTGTAAAAACTAGTAGAGATAACCGGAAAACTTGACGGGGGCCTGCTCCATTTCATGGATATTTTATTCATAAGTCTCTTGAAAACTAGGGTTCCACTAGTACTATCTTCACTAAGTGTCTTAGCCGGTTGACTCGTAATACCTAGGCGTCCTTGATAATCCACATATAATTCATTTAATACACTAATTACA
>JAOWBN010003237.1:0-11290 GCA_028565015.1 Pinguicula moranensis | reverse complement strand
GGTTCCACCGACTAGACCCTTAGCTTAGAGTTATTCAGTCGATACAGAGGTGCGCTTGAAGTGGGGGGTGTGCTGTCTTTTTCCGAGTTGAAGATGAAGAGATATCAAGTGATATAGGGAGCACTTTCGATCCCTAAATGAAGGAAAGCAGGGCTACAACAGGGTTTGGCAAAGGGCTAGCAGGGCCGAGCTACCAGTCACCTTAAGGGATCCCGCTGATGGGGCCTTCTCCTATTCCCCTGAACCCAATCTACTTTGTTGAAGAGTTCTATCCAGAAAGAGAAAGTCCAGTTTAATCCTTTGAGCATTCATAAAATGGCTCATCAATCATTTACAATCTCTGATGGCTTTGGGTCCAGATTTTCCGATGGAAGCGGGAAACATCAGGCCTGATGCTGAGAGCATTGTTTTTCCAGAACTACCAAGACAAGACACGGATGTTTAGTTCAATTAACTCACCATTGAACACATGGGTATACTAGGTGCAGAAACCCTTGGGGTCCTGAAATGAAAACTAGAAACACATTAACCAAAAAGTAACAACTCAGATATGATACGAACAAGTTCAAGAAAATTGAATATGAGGGACAAAATCAGCGCCAATCACACCATACTCTTAAAAGAAATGTAGAATGGACATAGTAAGGAAATACATGTCTACAAAAATTAACTCTAGATAATGGGAGATGAAACTTACATGTCCTTGAACTCTGACCATCACGGCAAAGTTGCGAGCTAAATCAGCAACTTCAGGAAAACCCATGTCGATTCAACCTCGCCCGTAGCTGATACTGTTAACAATAATGATGAAGCACAAGAGACAAGGAAACTCCAAGATATCAAGAAAACAAATCAGGATGAATATCCAGTTTAGATTAGACTTAAATCTTCCTTATAATTATCCGTGTACCAAATATAACTGATTTGTATCTATAAATTAATACACTACATCACGTAGAGATCATTGAAGATCTCTCCATTCTTTGTATTTTCCTTCAACACTATTCAATTCTTTCATTATATCAAAGCTTTTGGCTCACGATTGTTACTGATAAGAAAGTCACTCGGTTTGGGTGATACAATTACTCTTCATTCCTTGTTCAGTTGCTCAGCGTCTTGATTACCCAAGTCATCCTGTTGGTACTTGCTGGTTCAATCCTTTCGTGATAAGCAACAGAGGCCCCTGCTTATTCCATCTGCACGAAGGCTTCCCCTTCTTCTATCAGGAGAGTGCCCATGGCTGCTTCACAATTTACTGCCCCAAGTCTTTCTCCTGTTATTATCACCAAGTGTGATGGCCTCAACTATCCCGTGTGGGCTTCACAAATTTGCCCAATTCTGCGGAGCAATGATCTAATGCGCATTGTTGATGGCTCGGAGAAAGCATCTGCAGATTTCTTACCCGGCGATGCCACTGCTGTAGGTACTCCAGAAACTCAAATGCAATATCAAGAATTTCTTAATTGGTTTAAGAGAGATCAATATTGCCATAGTTGGATCAATTCTACACTTACGGATTTAATTCTTCACCAAGTTTTTCACTTCAAGCATTCAGCAATCACAAGGCACCATATCATGTTCTGATTATATTGATTTGGCAAAGCAGATCATTGCAAAACTTCGCGCGACAGGGGCTAAAATTTCTAATGATGATCTTATTTCCTACGTTGCTGGAGGCCTGCATCCCCAATTCAATCTCTTTGTTGCCAACATCAATCTCCTAAGGGATGAGAAAGGCATGGAATTTGAACGATTTGAGAAGGCACTGCGATTACTCCGGCAAAGTGACGAACAGAGCTGTTGAACCCGCTGCATTCTATGGCCGCAACCCTTAACCTTCGGTGCAGCATTTCTGTCACGCTTGCGCTTGCGCAAACGTGATTGGCTCAACTAAAGATTATCCAGTTCTGGCACGTCAATAAAAATGCTCATTAATCGAATAACAACAGTCGCGAAGCACAGGAAAGAGCATAATTGCTGCATAGTTTCAGACATCTCTACTCTAGTTGCACAATGCCATGACTTAGGATTCTTGAATTTCTAGTGTTGATATGGTAAACAAAAAACTAACAACAAAGAATAAGGAATTCATCGAGATAGCTTAAAACTCATATTGTTAAAATATAGAATGCACATGCAGCAAAAAACGACAAAATAGACAAAATAGGAACGAATAATCGAAGAAAACTAACAAATGAAACGCAAAATCTTCGTGACAAAATGGAAATCGAGTGGAGGAAACAAGAATTCACCCAAATCAGCTGTTATGCACTGTAATCGCTTCGAGAGCAGCCTTCAAGCTGCCAAATCCTGCATGAAAATCACAAAAGATTAGACACTAAACAAGCGCAGTCGTACGAGATTGACAATGAACACCAGAATCGAAGCAGACTTCAATTAAATTTCAAGTTGGAGAAGATGAGAACAATTCGCGTGCTCTGCCTAGGGTTCGCAAATGGAAAATGAAGTTTGGGGAAAATGTTTTGAGATCATCTTTTATACTTGGTCTATTGGTAATTTCTCGGTGGCAGAGGGTTATTTTGGTCATTTCACTCAGTCGGTTCTCATTGGTTGGAATTGGTTTTGGCAAACCCTCGAATTTTTGAGGGATTAAATCGCGGAATTTGACCGATCGTAACCCTACCCGAGGAATAAACCTTCAGCCAGGGTTAAAAAATCTCGGGGCACCAAACGCCTATCACAATAGGTTAAACTCGGTTTACTGGTGGAAAATCGACATAAACCAAGCACATACCCGCTACCAAATGCACCCTAGCATTCTGTTACAACGGAACAAGGTTAATTATCCATTTTCATCCGTTAACATAACATAATGGCACAGATATGACGGAAACGGTAATGAAAATAATTTTTGCTATTTTCGTTATCCGGTATCTAGGCCTAAATAAAAGTAAGATTCTATAGCTCTCCCTTCCACAATTATTGTAGAAGGTAAATGAGAATACAAAAGATTATGTGCGCTTAAAACAAGTTTTAAACTTTTAACCATGTGCATTGAGCCTCTATCAAACCACAAGGCCTAGTTGTGCATGAATGTGAATCGGGAGTAAAATCAAGTTGATACCAACATAGAACAAGTGACAATCAATCCACTAATACCCTATATGCAAAGCATGGATTCAACCAATACTGATCAAAATATTGAAAGAGGAAAAAATAAAAACGGAGAAAATAAAGCTTTGTTGTTTTATTTCAAACTTCTTCACATTCTTCTTGTTTTACAGGGATTTATATAGAAGGGTGGACATATATTAATTCCCGACAACAAGATCGATCCAAGATTTCTCACAATCTTGGTTACCTATTTGCACGGGATTTTTCAACTTATAAATCCCTATATTTATGGGATCTGTTCAACTTTCATTAATGAGTTTTGTTGACTTTCCTAACACCCTCCCTCAAATTGGACTGTCGGATCTTCGATGCCCAATTTGTGTAGTACTTCAATGAATCCCTTGCTTGGTACAACTTTGGTTAGTATATCGGCTAGTTGATCTTCCGAGCGAACAAATGGCAGTTTAATTGTTTCTAACTCTAGTTTTTGATAAAATGTCTGTCCACCCCGATATGCTTTGTTCGATCATGTTGCACCGAATTCCCTGATATGCTTATAGTTGCTTTGTTGTCACATTTCAGGATGCGTGTTTTTTTTGTTTCAAACCCAAGTTCTGTGATGAGTTTTATAAGCCAAAGTATCTCAGTAAGTCCTCGAGCGATTCCTCTAAATTCTGCTTCTACACTAGATAGAGCCACCATCTTTTGCTCATTGCTTCTCCAAGTCACCAAATTTCCACCAACCATCATAAAGTATCCAGATGTTGACCTCCTATCGACATGACATCCAGCCCAGTCAGCATCAGCGTATCCCTGAATATCAAGATGTCCATTCTTTCTTAACACTATTCCTTTCCCTGGGGTCCCCTTTGGGTATCGGAGTATTCTCAAAGCTGCCTCCATATGACTTTCCTAAGGATTATGCATAAACTGGCCAATCACTCCTACTGCATGAGCTATATCAAGTCGAGTGTGAGCTAAGTATATGAGTTTTCCCACCAATCGTTGATATCTGTCTCGGTCAGCAGGTTCTCCATTCTCATCTCGTGTCAATTTTTGATTCATCATCATAGGGGTTTCAGTTGGTTTACAATCAAGAAAGCCTGTCTCTGCAAGTAGGTCTAGAATATATTTTCTTTGGAAGATAAATATACCTTCTATAGACCTCAATACCTCAATCCCTAGGAAATATTTTAGTTTGCCCAAATCTTTCATTTCAAATTCTTGAAATAGATTATGTCTCAAGTGTTCTATTTTCTTGACTATCATCACCCATAATAATCATTTCATCGACATATATAATAAAATAGGTGACTTGCTTACCATTGTTCTTCAGAAATAATGTATGATCAGAGTTACTCTGCTCATATCCATATTTCTTCATTGATTCTGTGAATCGTCTAAACCATGTTTGTGGAGATTGTTTGAGGCCGTATAAAGTCTTTTTGAGTCGGTATCCTTCCTCCCTTTTGAACTGCATAGAATATACTGGTGGGGGTTCTATGTACACCTCTTCTTGAAGATCGCCATGGAGAAAGGCATTCATCACATCAAACTGATGAAGTGACCAATCTCTTTTGGCAACTATAAAAAATAGAACCCTGATGGTGTCAATCTTTGCAACGGGTGAGAAGGTCTCAACATAATCTATGCGCTATGTTTGTGTGTAGCCCTTTGCTACCAACCATGCTTTGTAGCGTTCAATAGTATCATCTGCTCGATGTTTTACTGTAAAAACCCATTGACATCCAATAGGTCACTTGTTTGTAGCTAGTATGCATTTTTCCTATGTACCATTCTTCTCAAGTGCCTACATCTCATCTTCCATCGTCTGTCTCCATTCGGGTTTCTCACGAGCCTCAGCCACTATACGAGGATTTTTTTTAGTGTACAACGATGTCATAAAAGACTATGCTGTAGTGGACTGAGTTCTTGTAACTAGGTTCGACATAAGATACTTTGATGCTCGTGGTATATGTTATGGTTCATATCTTTTTACTGGTACACCACGATTTCTCCTTGGAGGAAGTTCATATGTGGCTGGAACCTGCTCAAGAGTGTTTTCTCCATCTTCCTTCTCCAATGCACAAATTGTTTTATCACGGGATTCATCAATACTAAAATCAATATTTGTTACCTAAGGATTCCGAGGCCGGGAAGACATGGGCATATGTGGCTTAGCATGTTGGTCTTCATGTTGTAGAGTAGCCACGGGTTCAAGGAGACTTGGATTGAGTAACCAATCGAACGAGTCAGATAGTGTCTCCCCCTGACTATGAGATTGGAAAGAGTAATAGACTCGAGAAATTTGCAGTCCATAGTGGTATACATATTTTTTTTGAAAAAAGACAGTACCCTTAACACACATTTAAGGGCACAAAATCAAGCTTGGTGTGATTCACCTTTGGGATGTGGACAAAGACTGTACTGTCAAAAAATTGTGGTTTCAGGGATAGGGCTTCAAGTACCTGGAGCTGTTTAGAGAGGGTTTGAAGTGGGGTTCAGAGATTTAGGATTTTAGTTGGCAGTCTGTTAATGAGGTATGTAGCAGTTGCTACAGCCTCGGGCCATAAATAGATAGGCACTTGGGATTCAATCATTAAGGCTCTGGTGATTTCTAGAAGGATTCAATTTTTTCTTTCAGCCACACCATTTTGTTGGGTGTATAAGAGCAGGAAGTTTGATGCACAAGAACTTTTTCAGTAAAGAAGGCTTTTAAGCTTGAGTTAACAAACTTCCCCCCACCACTATCAGATCGAAATATCTGGATTGATGTTTGGAATTGGGTTAGGATAAGTGTATAAAAAAGCTCGGAATTTATCAGGAACATCAGACTTATTTTTTAGAAAATAAACCCAGGTCATGCATGTACAGTCATCAATAAGTGTAATGAAATACTTGAACACGCTACTAGAGTTTGGAGCAGGCCCCCACACATCAGAATGAGTAAGGCTGAATGCAGCAGAAACACGTGTATTAGTCAACGGATAAGGCTGTCGATGACTTTTAGCTAAAATACACGTTTCACATGAAAAAGAAGTCTGGTGTTTAAACAAATGTAGAAATAATAGTCTAAGATACCTTGTGGACGGATGACCTAATCAACAATGCCACGACCAAGTTTTCCTGTCTGTTGTTCCGTGAGTGAGTCCAGCAATTCCGGAACGAGCCACATCATCCACATAGTAAAGCCCTTCATGCTTAGTGCCACGCCTAATGATATTTCCCGTCCGGATATCCCACAGTAAACAGAAAGTAGGGTACATTACAGCCATGCAGTTTAATGCTATCGACACATGACTTATTGACAATAATTAGCAAGACAAAGACGGAACATAAAGATAGTTAGGTAGTTTCAAGGTTGGGGATTGCTCGATTGAGCCAGCTCGCTTAACATTCGAGAGGCCACAATTTGCAGTCTGAACATGTGTCTGTTTTGGGGCGGAAGTTGTCACTTCTGATGCATCATATTTCATACTATCCGTTGTACCATAATCGAAGAGCCATCGGGAATTTTTTTGTTTGACCATGAGACATGCTCGAGCAGGTAACATATCTAGTGGGTCAGGAGGATCTGGGTCTAGGGAACCAAAGCACCGAGGTGAATAATACTTCGGATTATTAATCCCATGGTCGCTTTGCATTTTTTCTTTCAACTGGTGGCTTTTCTGCAATTTTCGTGAAACTGGAGACTGTTTCAGCAAATTTTCAGAAGTTGAGGGTTGTTTCTGTTATTTTCGCGAACCTGGAGACCTTTTATGCAAATATCCTAAAGCTGAGGACGCTCACTGTGATTTCTGTGAACTTTTGGACTGCTTATGGGACATCCCAGAAGTTAGAGGACCTTGTTCCAAAAACTTAGAAGGCAGATGGCAGTTTCGTATATATTGAAAATTAGAGGGTAAATTGGTCTTTTTACCACCACAAATCAGGGACAATCTTGAATCTCGTTTGTCTGCTTTGTGAATTCTCAGTCCACCGTCTTTATCAGTTCCGTATTGTACTCCAATGGCCCCTCCGCCAAAATTAGGAGCATTCTCACGGTTCTACTCGCCGCCGCCGTGGCTGGTGGCCTCTTCGAGGCCACCCACGATATTGGCCGCACCTCCCTTTCTCTATTGGCGTCGATTCGGGTAACCAATTCGTTTATAACACCTTTCAGTTGAGTGACCTTTCCTCTTACACTCCTCACACGACAACTTAATATTGTCAGTCTCCGGGTACCCAACACGCTTAAAACATCGTTCCATCAAGTGCCCGGAACGTTTGCACTCATCACACCAGAGGAGATTTGGATCGATTTCACCGGTGGTATGGGATGATGAAGGATGGTTCTGCCGTACCATTTCTGAACGGGATCGGTTTGAGAATCCACTGCCTATGTCGCTATTGGGGCTGCCACCAATCTCTCTGTCCAAGATTTGTTGTTGGGCAGCCTCATGGCGGACTGCGGCGTATGCCATTGCGACACTCGGTAAAGGAATTATTTTAATAAATCTTACTTGACTCGGTGATATTCTTTGTTGACTACTCCTAACAACTGAAATAGTCGGGTTTCCTAAGTTCGCCGGTCGAAGATCGCAATATCCTTTGCCCAACTCATTGGATTCGGGTTGTGACGATCGATCTCTCGCCATATGCATTGAAGCGCGCTATAGATATCCTCAAGCGATCCGTCTCCTCGTACTTTTCGGTTAGCTTGGATGGTGAGATCAAAGATTTGCAGGGAATCAGATCCACTGTTAAAAGTTGTATCCAACTCTAGTCATAATTCTCTAGCGCTCAGAAACTCGGGAAATCGATGAACAAGATCTTAGTCCAAGGAGTCCAAAAGCCACGAGCACACAGCTAAGTCATCAATTTCCCATTCAGGATAATCTTTATCCATGACGTTTTTGTGGCATAGGGTTGCCCGTCAAGTGGCGGAATCGACCTCTGCCACCAATCAAAACCTTCATCAGTTGCGACCAAAGGGTGAAGTTGTGATTTGTTAGCTTCACGGCAATCGGCAGTGGTTGATTACTTTTGTTATCCACAAGTTGCATTTGTTTGAGAATTGCAGTTAACTGGTTTGAGATTTCCATTGGTGTTGTATTTTATAGTGCCGGAATCTTAGTACTGTCGCTAGAATTCTCGCTTGTCATTGACAAACAAATTGGTAGATGATGAGTGTATTCGATTAGACCCGAGGGCTGATACACTGCTCTGATACCATGAAAGCGGAAAAAATAAAGACGAAGAAAATAAAGCTTTGTTGTTTTATTTCAAACTTCTGAACATTCTTCTTGTTTTACATGGATTTATATAGAATGGTGGACAAATATTAATTCTCGACAACAAGATCGATCCAAGATTTCTCACAATCTTAGTTACCTATTTGTACGGGATTTTTCAACTTAAAAATCCCTATATTTATGGAATTTGTTCAACTTTCATTAATGAGTTTTGTTGACTTTCCTAACAAATATGCCACAAAGAGTATATGTGAATTGGGTGATACAAAGCACACGGAGTTAGGTGCGTATAAGCTCCACTAACTAAACAAAAACATTTTTTTACCTAAGATTCGACAAAATAGAATTCAAAAGAGAGCAGCATATGTTCAAAGAGAAAAGGCATAAGTTCAGAGAACTCTCCTACCAAACCTATCCAACACTGTTCCTCTAGTATTTAGAAGGTAAGGTGGTAGAGATGAAATTGTAAAATGGCAAACGGGAAAACACGAGAAAAATTTCTGTTATTGAATGATAATCTGATACATTACAATGAGTCTATTTATACTGCAAACTCAGACAACAATTCTACGATAATAAATGGGACCCATGAACACCACACTTTCAGCTCATTTATTCCTGCTACTTCCGGCTCATTTATTCCTTTGTCTGTTGCATGTTGTTCCAACATTAAATGTTGTAGTTGCCTGTTTTTGTCCAATAATGTTCCAACACTCCCCCTCAAGATGGGCGAAAGATATCAACTAAGCCCATCTTTTTACAGAGTCTCTTGAGATCTAGGGAACTCAGACCCTTAGTCAACACGTCAGCAACTTGTTCTTTGGTGACAATGTGACTTAATTCCAACAACCTGCAATTTAATTTTTCTTTGATGAAGAACCGATCAATCTCCACATACTTGATTCTATCATGTTGTACGGAATTGTTGGTAATGCTGATAGCAGTTTTGTTGTCACACCACAACTTTAATTTCGGATCTGGATCTATCTTGAGTTCCACAAGTATTGATCTCAACCAAATCATCTCAGCAACACCCAAGTCCATGGCTCTATATTTTGCATTAGCTGTAGAAAGAGCCACTACTGTCTGTTTCTTACTCTGCCAGGAGAATAGATTGCCTCCAACTGACATGCAATAACCAGATGTAGACATTCTATCATAAGCACAACTAGCCCAATCTGAGTCGAAATATCCCTTGATATTTAGATAATCATTCTTTATGAAGATCAACCCTTTTCCAGTGCACTCTTCAAGTATCTCAATATCTGGTGCACTGCATCTAGGTGACCCATTCTAGGGTCATGCATATAACTACTAACCATACTCACAGAAATTGTTATATCAAGTCGAGCATGATTCAGGTATATAAGTCGACCTACCAACCTTTGATACTGTTCCCTATCAACTGGCTCGCCTGCTTCTGCAGTCAACTTCATCTTCTGGTCAATTGGCATTTTTGCGGGCTTGCAACCCAATATACCTGTCTCCTAGAGCAAATTTAGAACATATTTTCTCTGAGATAGAACAATTTACTTGGGCCCACGAGCTATCTCAATCCCAAGGAAATACTTTAAATAGCCCAAATCCTTTACCTCAAACTCCTTGCCCAGTCTTACCTTCAATTTCGCAATCTTGCATGTCATCTACATATACTGCTAGCACCATGGTATGACTCCCATCATGCGTGAAGAATACAGTATGGCCAGCATTGGTTTGCTGATATCCCATGCCAATCATGGCCATCCTGAACCTGTCAAACCAGGCTCGAAGTGATTGTTTCAAACCATATAATGATTTTTCAAGTTTGCAATCTCGACCCTCAGTCTAACTGGTACCAAATCCCGGAGGAATCTCCATGTACACCTCTTTTTCCAGATCACCATGAAGAAAGGCATTTTTCACATCGAGCTGATGCAAGTTCCACCCTTTATATGCTGATATAGAGACCAGAGTTATGACTGTACTCATTTTTGCAACGGGTGCAAACGTCTCATTGTAATAAATTCCATACACTTAGCTCTATCATTTTGCTACAAGTCGTGCCTTATAGCGCTCCACTTTGCCCTCAGGGTTCTACTTTATAGTAAACATCCACTTACATCCAACAACCTTCTTACCAGGTGATAGTGACACAAGACGCCATGTCCCCTTTTATCATTATGACTTTGGAACCTCTCTAGTCTCCTCTCCCCCTGGCTCAGAATCTTGCTCTCTACTTCACCCGACTCACCCATCGATAAAGGACAAGAAATATCTCCCACTCGTACTAGCACATGTCCCCCTTTATCATTATGACTCTCATCTCTGCCATTATTACCAGTCTCCCCCTCTCATCGAATAATATCAGACGAGCCCTCAAGAGGTGAATGGGACCCCTCCTGAAAGTATGGCTCATGCTCCCGAAATATAACATCCATACTAACAAACAATCGCCGCTCAATTGGACTCCAGTACACATATCCTTTTTGGGTCGCAGAGTATCCTACGAACACACTCTTGATAGCCCTTGGATCCAACTTTCCAACCTCTGACCTATTATCCTGTACAAAACAGATACAACCAAAGGTCCTCAACTGAATCGTGCCCCCTTTTGTACCATTCTAGATTTGAAATGGAGACTTCTAATCTAACACTCAAGATAGTATCCAGTTAATCAGGAATGTGACTGTAAGAACTGCTTGTCCCCACAAATATTTTGGGACATTCGTGGTGAACATCATACTTCTAGCCACTTCAAGAAAATGCCGATTTTTCCTCTCAGTTACCCCGTTTTGCTCTAGTGTGTATGGGCAGGTAGTTTCATGCTTGATACCCTATGATGACAAATATTCAGTGAACGCCCTATTAATGTATTCTATCCCATTATCAGATCGCAACCCCTTTACTATTGCACCATATTGCGTATGTACTCCTTTGTGAAAATCCTTGAAACAGGCAAGTACATCACTCTTGTTTTTCATTAAATATAGCCAAGTAACACG
>JAOWBN010003236.1:0-23016 GCA_028565015.1 Pinguicula moranensis | reverse complement strand
TTGAGACGTCAGACTCAGACGACTTATTCATTCTGTTATTCACTTATTTTATTATTTAGTTAATTAATGGACAAATTCGGGATTCGGGTTTGTCCCGAATTTAACCGGACAAACCCGATCCCGACCCGAAAAAAATTCGGGACTGATAAATCAGTCCCGAACCCGACCCGAAATCCCGATTTTCTTAAAATTTTGGGACTCGGGACTCGGGACGTGCGGGACTCGGGTTTTTCCCGAGTCCCGAATCCCGAATGCCCACCCCTAGGTTTACATAAGTAGGTTGAGTCCACACAAATGCATTGTGGACCAACTTATGAATCAATACTAATTTTGGTTGGTCTGAGGTAAGAGGAGGGGTGTGGTTTGAAGGGTGAAAAGGAAATTCAAATCATGTCAACAATTACAAAAAATATTTTTGAGGGGGGTGCCACCCCCTCAACCCCCTTTTGCTCTTGATTTAGGTGGGGCCATGGGTAGAGCCAAATATTTAAATTCTGGTGAGTCCAAAAGGTTTTGAAGGCAATACAAAAGATGCATGTAAAAATATATTTTTTTAAAGAAAACAAAAAATTGTATTGTTAAGAAGCAGCAGAATAATGAAGGAAGAAGCAGAAAGATAGAGGAACGACCAAAGACATTTGAATCCAAGGAGTGGCTCTGATACCATGAACATGTGAGAAAATCGTGTGTATTGTTTACTTCATTGCTTAAATTTATTGCGTTTGAACTAGTGCTTGTGTGTGAGTTTGAGCAACGTTCGGCTATTGAGGTTCGGAAGTAAGAATTGGTTTGAACACTATTTCATTGCTTGAGATTTGTCGCTACAGATTACAAGTATTTTATAGAGTTTTTAACATCCATAGTCAAAAGCATATCTTGCTATTCTAGTACTAAATCTCCATGTTTGATTGTGTGTGCAACCTTGAATGATTTATTTTGGTGAAGCTTTGGGAAAATAGCTAGACCACACAAGTTGCCCATGTGACTTCTGACAATTGTGGAGAAAAGAGCTTCTGCAGCACTCGATGAGTTATCTTCTTCTAGGGTTGACTAAGCATATGGTTGAAATGATAGGAAAAGAAGGAAAATCAAAACTCAGTGTTGACTTTTGAGAGGAGGAGAAAAATAGGGTTAAGCAAGCAGGGATTTTTAAAGCATTTAAAAGAGTTCAATAGCAAATCTGGAAAGTTTGGCTACCGTTGATGCTGAAACTTTTTGAGGAAAAAAATATTCAAATTGAACTACTAGACTTAAGTGTGCACCCGCCAATCAACATTAAAGTAGCTCAAGGTAGAAATCCACCATAAAAAATAAACTAAAATAAGAATTTGGAAATCAGCTTAGCTCTAGGGTCAATTTGGTAGTGGAATTATTCTAATCCCGATAATAGTATAATTGCGTGACTATTGTCGCATTCAAAAATCTTCAACATGTTTGCTATACACCATCGCAAGGTGTTTGGAATTACTGCAAGAACTTGGGATCTCAAATCTGGTATTTGGTGATGTAGGTTAAACAGATATAACTCCGTCTTGTTATTTATTCAATTAGTAATTTATCGATCTAACCCCAAAGTTTCACCCTATTTAAGCCTAACCGAAAATAATTTCTTTTGAACCCAAGCCGCAACATCTCCATTTCTCTCATCTTCCACTCGATCGTAAAATGTTTGCGAAGAGGCCCACGATGTCAGATGATTACATGGAGGAGCACACCACCTCTCCTCTAGCAATGCCGTCAAAGATCCGACCAGGTGATGTTGTGAAAATGCCCATTGAGATCGATTCACCGATAACCCAAAGGGGGGAAAAGTTATTCACCAGGAGATTGGGTTGACTTCCTATGGTGAGAGCTCAAAAGTTTGATGATGGAAAACGCCTATTAGGTATATAAATGATGTTGATGAAGAGGACGATAGTGATAAAGTCGAGTTGGTTGAATTTTCGGAAGTTTTTCCTAGATATGAGTTAGGACTCGACAAAGCCATTTTTGGGAGGATGATGATAACGAAGATCCCTGATATTGTTGTAGTTTTTTGCACAAATATTTTTGTGTAGATTGTTGGTGTTTGGAAAAACTCAATAATGTTTGCTTTCGGATTTGCGTTTTTGGACAAATATGGATCTGAGTTTTGTTATATGGATGAATCGGCGGTTTTCACACGTACTTTTGTGTTTGGCTTGTCTGTTGAATATTTGTTTCTTTGTTTCTGTGTTTTTTGTTTGGTTTAAGATAAGGCAAATTAAGTGCAGTTAATTAAGAACCTCAAAATGTCTTCATTGTGATGAAAATATTGCTTTGTGCATTGTGCCTTATATGACACTGGCATCCAAACGAAGGAACTACAAATGTGAATTCAATATTACATGTTCATGGAGCTTCAAGCTACGAAAACCTATAAGTAGTTGCTTCAAAATGCAAGTTGTTGGATCCATCTGCTGAAATGCTTGGGGCCGTAGCCTTAGCCCTTCACTATGCAAATGTCATCGTTTTCGGTGACATTTGCTCACCTTGGTGCATCTGATTGGCATTGATGCCAAAGATGATCTATGCAATATACTGACAGTTAGCATCAGAACGACCATCAAATCTCAACTGAAACAACATGCCAAGACCCTGACTGCATCAGTTTATGACCGAAGTTTTACATCAAACAGAAAATAGCAAAGTTGCATCAATTTTTTGGATCAAAATGAAACTTATATTTAACTGGCAAGCCTCAAGTAATCCCCAAACGGGTTTATGGAGAACATAGCAAAGCTACATGAAACCAACCGAGGTCATCCTCCAAAAAAGTAAAAGAAACTGAAATCAACCACATCGTCAACACTTGTTCAAACAATAAAACAAACCATAGTTCATATAAACAAAAAACAACATAAGTTTTAACATCGTGGTGTATTGTTCAAATTAAACCGAAAAATAGAACTTCAACTAGTTTGGCGCATTGGGTGCATCCATCTTCTTTGCTGTACCTCACTGCCCCTTGAAGAATAGCATCATCAAATCATCCATTCCTTCACGCACTTGACTCTTCCAGTTTGCATACTACCTGGGGTGCAATATCAAGTGATCTACGAGATTCACATTCTTCTCAAAGTTCAGATTTACAAACTCCTCTATCATCGGGCTCGTGGGCAAATTCTTGAGTATCAAACCATTTGGCTCCTTTGGTCAACATAGCATCCACTTCTGCGACGTTGTCAGAGGTTTTACTATAATTACTTTGACTAGTGACAGTTGTCAGAGGTTTTACTATAATTACTTTGACTAGTGACAGTTGTCTTTCTTTTCTTGGTGTAGTTGTCACTAGGGCAACAATTGAAGGATGCGAGGTCGCAGTATTTTCAAATGGATCTTCATGCTTGTCTTCAGAAGTGTCTCCTCCTCCTTCCGCCTCAACATTGGATACGTAGGTTCTTACCAGATCCAAATCTTTTACAACCAAAGAAAAGTCTACGCATTGTGATCCTTGAGTTGGATATTTACCAAAGATTTCACACCATTTGTCATGGTGGGGAAAGTTTTTCCCCTTAAGACTAGGAAATCTAGGGTTCATCTGCACCGAGAACATGCCCAAATAAGGTGATAATAAATTCGGGCCAGAAAAAAAAAACACTCTTACCTTGACTAGATCCTTCCAAAGCTCAAGGCTGCTTACCACAGGAGTGTATGTCTTAGGATCAATTGCAGTGTTCCACTATGAATAACTCACTCAGTAGACTAAACTCCCTTCTCCATACATGAATCTTGTTCACGGTGTTTTTCCCCTCAATCCTACTACCATTGACCAACTATCTTATCCTCGCAACACACTTTTTGTTGAAGCCCTTCTTCCAGCCCACTCATACTTTGTAACCCTCCAATGTAAGTTCATTCATTGCCTATATCATAGCCCTCTCCTCATCCAGAGTGAAGTATACTTTCGTCTTAGGATAAATCTTGTGTACCCTTCCTTGCTTTATTCGATTGAGACTTTCTTAAGGCCGACCAATCAGTGGTGTCATCTACCTCCATATTTCTCATCCTAAGACACATAAGAAAAGAAACTAAAATACAAGAAATATATGATGCAAATAGGAGTTCAAAACACAACACATAATGATTGCAAATAGCATCATAGAACAAAAACAAACAAATATTGTTCATCCCTGAATAACTAAGAACTACAGTGCATAACACAACAACACTATCCACGGACCAACCCTCTGGGGAACTTGGCACTTGCAATTCCATTGGATTTGTATCTGTAGTTTGCTCAGGCCCGGTGTAAGCTACCCAGGTTTCATTTGCAAGTCATATTGCTTCTGATTCTATGCCTGTGAGTATTGAACCGACTAAATATACTATTCATAGTCATCCATTAGCACACTGTGCACATTCTCAACCGTATCCCCACTAACTAATAATGGATCATTCGGTATTTCGTTCATAATGAAGTAAAGCACACGTTAGCATTATATTTGTCTATTTTTAAATGGGGTAGGGCTCCTCAACACCACCCACTGCTTCTTCAGAATTCTAAATGCTTTCTCAATGAAATTTCTTGTTGTAACATGTCTCATATTGAAGATCTCTTGTGGGTTTTTTGGTTTCCTAGGTCCAGGACCCACTCCTTAAAGTAGTATTTTGTAGACCTATAGGGTGTGAGAAAATCATCACAGTTCATTTACCCTCTATCACACAAGTAGTAAAAGCCTTACATAAATGAGCAAACTATAAATGGAAATGCAAATCAACTTTAGGTTTACCTAAATTTGGTTAAAGAATTGACTGTGGATATACATTATTGAACCCTATGTCCTTTCCTTAAACTCATGACATCCCTCAACACCCATGCATCCATCGTTGAACCTTCCAAGCCAGAAAGCATGTACACAAATTTGCTTGTGTGTCACAAACTCCAAGCACATTGGTTGTCAACTGCCTTTTTCTAGTCCTGTAGCGTGACTATTCTGCAGTAGGTGCATGTACAGTTATATATGTCACATCCAAAGCCCCCAAATGCCATACTTATTGTTTGAACACTCCTCTGAAAATCTGTTGTAGTGTCCTATTCTTTTGGTGGTGGGCTAATTTGTACAGGAAAATTGTAGTCTTTTCAACAATTGAGACATATTGTTCATTTTTCATGTCACCTTCATCTCTCAAGACCTACACAGATCAGTAAAGACTCTCTTGTGCATCCTGAGATTGTGAAAGCAATCTCTGTTGTTCCCCTTGAGTTAATCTCTCCAAAAAGGTCATTTGTTCAGAAATCTTATCTATAATCAACTACTCAGGTGGGACATTGCACTTACGTTTTCATTCGACTTTTTCATACCCATGTTGCCTCATCAATGAGATGACAACACAATAACAGTCCTCAACACTTTGAGATAGACCATGATTGGCGTAGGGTCCATGACTCACTGTGATGACTGCTTTGAGGGTTTAGGATTTCAAACCACACAAGGCAAGAGTTTAGTGCCAATAATATTCATCCATGTATAACACAACAATACAAACAACAGATACATAAATCCAAAAGGATCTAGTAAAAGTTGATAAACAA
Organism: Pinguicula moranensis; assembly: GCA_028565015.1. Taxonomy (NCBI): domain Eukaryota; kingdom Viridiplantae; phylum Streptophyta; class Magnoliopsida; order Lamiales; family Lentibulariaceae; genus Pinguicula; species Pinguicula moranensis. The sequence goes on along the minus strand of JAOWBN010003236.1, from coordinate 17,462 downwards.
TGATCTCACATAGATTACTTACTTTGTTTCCGTGTTCCCTATGACTTGATACAACAGAATGTTCCTGAATAGAATTTTCAAATATATATTTTAGTAAACATTAAACAACATTTTTCTGTGTACATAAACAAAAAGCACAATAAGTTCATCAAACTTGGAGAAAACATGGATGGGTTTGCACAAAAATCAGAGAGCACGTTAAGTTCATGAAAAGTTGATGTCCAAAAGAAAAATAATGAACTCAAACAACATGCATGCCACCCTTATTAATTAAGACTAAGTGCATGGACAAAATAAAGAATCATGCATAAGACCTAGCATTACCCCTGCACCCCCATAAACTTCAGTTTCTGGAAGCATATTGTCTATGCACTGACATCCTTGCTAACTAAGACTAAGTGCATGCCACCACAAAATGAAAAAAAATGCTCTAACCCTCGCCTCAATCTATCATCGTACCTGATAGATACGGGTAAAATAAGGACAAAATCAGCAAATGACAACTCCAAAAAAGAAAAAATAACTCCAAATTAAGATCCAATGTTTAAAAAATAAAAATAAATAGAAATTAAATAAGAAATACAATAGAGTCACTCATGTAACTCCTATTACAGGACAGAGCCATCGAAAAAACACTTCTTACAGCCTAATAATCATAGCATGATTCCGAGAAATGATATAGCGCAAGAATTTTTGCCACAAGAATCACAAGAAACTCATCACAATCATTCATTCATATTGGGCCCACCAACCTAAACACATCACAATCATACATTTATGTGGGTCCCACCATTTCTTGTGATTCTTGTGGCAAGAATTCTTGCGCTATATCATTTCACCATGATTCCTCAATCACAATAAAAGCAACATTATTCACTTACGGGAACAAATTCCATGACTAAGTTCAATAGAACTAAACAACAAAACACCCACTAATTTAACGAAATAAATAAGAAGCGCAAGCACCAACATTGGCCCAAAACAAAAGATAATCCAATGAAGAAACACAGACCGAGATTAACCATAGACGAAAGATCGATAACATGTCCAACTATCTTGGTTGCTCACCCTATAAATTGGAAACCAAAAATTCAAACCGTAGATCCGAAACAATACAAATAATTTCAAATCAAAAACATGAAAACAACATACATGCACACAAATAATTTCAACCAAACAACATATTTTAAGCAATACAAAGTAAATTCAAATCTAGAACATAAAATCAAATATAAATCACAATATACAAAGATTTGCAAGAAAATATTCTCAGACCGTAGTCAAACAAAGGAAACACACGGTGGACTGTGTAGGCAAAAATGAGAAACATATCGTTCAAGCTGTAGGCAAAATGGGCAACGACAACTGCATTCAGGAATAAGATGGCCAAGAAATAAGAATCTTGGTTGGATTTGAAGAACTCGCGATAAGACTTGCGACTGGATTTTGGGAGATGAAATGGCACGAAGGGGACTTTTGGAGCGAGGGAATTGGGTTTAGGTGTCAATGTAAATTTGGGGGATATATTGGAGGCAAAGTTTGTAAACAATAAAATGTAGACGAGGGTAGTGGGTCTTTTGAGGCGGGATCAAAACTGTCATTTCGTAATACGCCCAAATTTTCATGTATTTGAATTTGGCTCCGATACGCAAACACTAACAAGTCAATCTCTCAATCCGAGAATGAACACATGAGATATCAAATAGGTTGTGCATGTAGGTTACTCACGAAATTCATGAGTTCGCCCACAAATCGGTCTATCAAACTGACCCCTAGTGGATTTGGACAAGTAAAAGTTGATTAGTATAACCTAATATTTTGGACAACAACTTATTTGAAGTAATTTTTTTAATTTAAAATGACCAAAAGTTAGATTTTAAACGTTTGTGCTTATGATGGAAGTATTTTGCTAGAAATTGCAGTAGAGGAGCTTGTTAAACAACTTTTGCTAAAGCAAGTTGGGTCTTTTTCGCTCAGGTTTCTCCCACCAGGTAACCCAAGTCTAGTTATGGTAAGAAGAATAAAAGATATCCAGAGAATAAGGAGAGCAGAAGAAAGGATGAGAAGAGAGTAGGCAACATGGCAAAGACAATAGAGGGAGCAAAAGATTCAAAAAAATCAACAGTTACGACAGAACTCAGTTGTACTATATTTCACAAATTTTCGAAATATCTATGATGTTGGAGATATGCATAGGGCCAGCTTGGTAGCACAACAAATTTAATCCACCAAAAGTATTACTTCGTACTTCCCGTTGGATTGCGTAATTCGCCTTCTGTTTGATACACACTTTTTCACGGTGTCCGGATTGTATACTGATCTATACATCTCCTATCCCGTGTTTGGTATAAGCATAGTATTCTGTATTATTGTTGCCATGTCATATATTTTTGTGAAATGTCTGTCCTGCCCCTACCTCCTTGGTGTAAAAAGTCGGAGCACTTTTTCAAGGAATGCCTCGATTCTTGTCCTGGGGCTTCGACTCCCATTCCACCCCTTCAATTTTCGGCATCTCGAAAACAATTCTAGCGCCGGTTCATTTCATCTCCCCTATCCCCCTTCGATTTTTCAGCCTTCCATTCCAGTTCGAAGTCATTTCAAACACCAAACATTCCTTCCCGTTTGAGTGATTTCATCGATTTTGACCAACTCTCCCCTTTTGTATGGCGCCTATAAACAAAACCATCGTGCGGAAAAACCTATTGATAATGAGTCAAAGCCTCAGACTACTACAACGCGGGAATTCGAACAATACCATAATGCACGGCTTCCTGGGGCAGATCCAGCCAACCCTATAGTCCTTGACACGCCGTCGCCATCTTCTACCCCCACGGTTTCTGACACACCCAAATCTAAAGCGGCACCATCTACGCCTTTGCTTTCGGCCGCTCGGCCCACCTCCCCACAAGAGATGACATCGCAGCAGGAGGAGGTTCTACACACTATGATGGAACTTCGTCGGAGGTACGCGCTGCCCCTGAGGGAAATCCCCCTTAAACATTTCCATATTTGGGACATACCCGAGGTAATTTTAGCATAACCATGTTTTTTTTATCGTTTGGTGAAATGTATATTTTTTTTGTGATTTCACACATGCATGTTTATACACAGTGTCATAGATGTGTTAGGTGCAGCTATTTTACATTTTTTGTTGATTTGTTATGGTCGTTCAGAGATCACCCGTTACGTGAATTATACTAGGGCCCCGACGATCCTTACCACCACTGCCAAACTGCCAAGCACTTTGCGACAAACTCATAGAGATGGTCGCACAAGGGAAAGGCGACACAAAGGAGTACGATGACATATATGCGGAGTTCATCAAAACCTGGGAGCCTCCGTCATTGCCGCCGCTAGCCATCCGCCGCCGATTTGATTTGTTCAATTCACTGTTATGTAATTGGTGTTTTAACATTATTGTATTCTTCAAGCCCCATTAACCGTTACTTGATGTTCTAAGTGTTGGGCGCCACCTTCCACCGATGCGGGACCATCCACAGTTGCAGCGGATGTCGGCGGACTAGGCATGCTTGTAGGACATGGAGGCGAGCCAGCTGCAGGAGTTGGGCAAGGGGGCGCAGCCATTGGGGGCCCATCCGCGGGGGGCGTATTCCTTGGTGAGCCATCTGCGGGGGGCGCATCCCTTGGTGAGCCATCTGCGGGGGGCGCATCCGTTGGTGAGCCATCCGCGGGGGGCGCATCCCTTGGTGAGCCATCCGCGGAGGGTGCTTCCATGAGCAAGGCAGATACGAGCAGTAAGGATTCTGACTCAGAATCTGACAAAACGCGCTCGTCGAAGGGGGAAACCGATTTGGATTTGTGATCCCTGTTTGGATATCATGCAGGCGTGTGTTGCACAAACCCTATTTTATAGGCGGGCTTCCAATATCGCACACATCTGTTTTGCCTTTTTGGACTATTAGCTTTCGTTTGTTTTTGTCTGGACAATTTAAATTGGGTGCAGTGACTGTGAACCTTTTTGTGGAGAATGTTAATATGTTTTGGCACCTTTGTTTCAGAAAGGAATGTTGGAACAGTTTTTTCACATTGAATGCAATAGCCTAGGCAGGTTTTGGGTTGCAGAGCTTGCCAATAGGGCATAGCTTAGCGCCGATGCCTTATACCGTCTCCCTTTAGCTAACTAATAGATACCATAAGTTGCACGTAAACATCCCTGTAACTTGTCAGCCAAAACATATTATAGTCCAAAACAATGCAGCAAAATTGGAACACATTCTCACGTGGAAAAAAGGAAGAAGGTAACATACAGATGCAATCCAAATTAAACAACATTGCGGTAAATTGGAACACATTCTCAGTACAATTTTCTGGCAAAAAGGAAAACAACATTGCGGTAAAGTCCGATCGATCATGTAAAATGCTAAAACTAAAATTAAACAACGTAATTGTGATCAAAACAAACACGGACTTAACACAAACTATGAACCAACCCGTTCTGCAAAAATACTTTGCAACGGCTGCTCTCGATCGGCTCTTCCTTGCACTTTCCAGAGGGTAAACTCTGAACTGTTGTTGAGGAGGATCTTGACTATGTGCCGCTTTTGGCTGTAATCTATGCCCGGGAACTGCTCAAGACCTTGAAGAATGAACATAGCTTTTGACTCGTGACTCTCTTTGGGAGGCTGGGGGTGCCATCAAGCATCTTCATCGGCTTTTCCACTACAACGCCGATGGTGGATATGTGACTGTCCAGGGCCACAGTTTGGATGGCCACTTTCGATGCCTTCGATTTCCTGCCGGATTTGATACTTGCACACACGTTCAACGGGGCCGAAGAAGAGCCTTTTTTCCACTGCATGTGCCTCTAGGTGCACATTCGGGCCTATCTATGCATCTGCCAGCTTGAAGTCCTCCAAATCTAAATCATTCTCACAACACAAAACATAGCAGCCAGTTGTCCGGTCTGTTTCCGAAGCAGCCATCACGTAGTCTACGAACAGGTTCTTGTGAGCCCTGTAATGCCCAAACAACTCACACCAGTCATCAAAAAATGGGAAGTTCTTGCCCCTCAGCAAGCCAAACTTCGGCTTTGGCTGCAAGTGTAACCTAGGCAATAGTTAGGAATTGATTCGGTAATGTGCAATGCATTTCAGAATACTAAATATAACTTACATTCAGCAACTCTGCCCACATGTAGTCATTGTAAACAACTGGCGTATGCGTGTCGGGGTTTATGATAGTGTCATTGTATGACAAGAAGTCACTCAATATTGTCCACTGATGCCGCCAAACTTGGAGCTTGTTCTCGGTGTTCCTTTCTTGGACACTGATGCCGGGCACAATTTCACAGATCCTCTCCGCACACTTTGCGTGGAACCCCCTTTTTCACCCTGATCCAGCCATGTACCCTTCCAAAGCTAACTCCTTGCAAACCTGCACCATAGCCTTTTCTTCTTCAAGCGTGAAGTAGAGCTTCTTCTAAAGAGATATCTGGCGTCCCCTTCTGTATGGAGTATGCTGAAAGGATCGCGTGCTCTTAAGAATCTTCTGTGGTCATCCGGGTGTCCGCTGACTCGAATGATCGCTGTAGACCTCAAACCCATCTTGTTGGGAAGATTTGGACTAACTGTTTGGGTCAACGCTACGCAGCCTGCCAAAAGTACAAAGAAAACAATAGCGCACATAACAGATAACCACATAGTTAAACCGGTTGTCGTGCATCATACAAGCCAAATAAGCAGCACAAGCAATAAATGCAAAGCATTTAACAATCTAGCATAGGCAGAACTAGCAAATCCACGAATGTCAACAACACAAGAGTACAACACATTAGGTTAATGCATATGCAGGTGTGCAGGTGTCCAGGTGTGCCTAACGACCTAGAAGACAGCTAGTGGGTGTCATGAAACTGAATGTAGCGATGCCACATGTCCATGGCTATTCCATGCTATAGCCATCTACAAGAAGGGGGTCATTTTGAGTGGTTTCAATGATGAAGTTGTGCAGGAGGGAGCACACCAACATTATTCGGCTTTGCGTCTTCAATGGAAAGAAGGAAGGACTCTGCAGAACCACGAATTGGTTTTTAAGGATACCGAATGACCGCTAAATAATGTTCCTTCCAGATGCATGCTTCATATTAAATATCTCTTGCGGGTTCTTTGGTCGTCTATTTCTAGGCCCCCACTCTTTGAGATGGTACTGGGTGGATCGATACGGCATGAGGAAGCCTTCGCAATTCATATAACCATTGTCGCACAAGTAGTAGTTTCTTATATAGCGACATTGTTAGTCTGTTGGAGGACAACGCAATAAACAGCCTTAAGGATAGTGTAGTAGACCATACCATTTGGAACCTTCAGCCCTGTCGGGCGGCTCAATGAATCCCGCAGGACCCGTACATCAACGACAGATCCTTCCCACCCTGCAAGCATGTCGACAAACCTCCCCTTAGTATCACAGGCACCCAATATGTTGGTTGCCAGAGTGCCTTTCCTTTTTCTGTAACGAGGCTGGTCTTCTGCTGGGGTGATCACTGGAATGTACGTGTCATCAAATGCTCCAAGGCAACCCTGAAAAAATCAGATTCACACACACATTACAAATAAAGATACAAGTGGTAGTGTTAGTGTTAGTAGAAACATTTAACATCTGTAATAACTAAAACCTGGAAGCAATGCCAACGTCCATCGCTGGAATATTCGGTGATAGGGATGGGTGTACTGGTGAACTTGTCCTTCAGCGGATGATCATGTTAAGTACTTCATGAAAGACCGCACTTATCATCTGACCACTACGCTGAAAATCTGTCTGCAGGGTTCTATTTTTCTGATGGTGTGCTACTACCTGCGGGAAAATGGCTATTTTTTCTTTAGCAGACACTTAATGGTTATATGCAGCCCGCCTTCATCCCGTAATACGCAATAAAGTTCAGTGAAGGCAAACTTGTGCATACGTATGTTATTAAAACAATCTCTGTTATTCCCATTTGTGAGTCTTGTCAGAAATGCCAGTTGTTCAGATATCTTGTCAAGAATCAAGTATTTAGGCGCAGCGTCTCGCTTACGCTTACGCTCTAGCTTCGCAGTCTCTTGTTGCAATCGTTTCAACAAGGCAACAACATTTACCAACAGATTTACCCTCAAACACATTCGTGATTAATTGAGTGCAAGCCATGTCACAGTACAAAAACAGGCAGAGGATCCGTAATGTATAGAAACTACTCGTAAAATGAAAACAGTCGACACAGTCAATGATCCCAAACCCTACCACCATACCCTGATTTAATTGCACAAAACCGAAGATTAAGGGAATGAACGTGACCATCAAACTAGCTGACAATCTAAATCGCCACACTGGATCAATAGTATCACAGAGCAATTAACAATGAAACGCACACTATCCAAACACGGAAATACTCAGATCCCGAACACACGTCATTTAAGCGTGACACATAACAAATAGTGGGTGAATGAACAGTAACAACTAACTAATCTACCGGTCAAAGCAAAATGATCATTTACTGGAACATCGATCGGTACCACACTTATTTGATCGAACAAAACCGAAACAATTAAACAAATTTTGCAGCGTACAGAAGATTCAGAGATCAAGTACCTTGTAAAGGAGGCCCGCTTGTGTGGATTATTATGGGTCTGGTCAAGCATACTGTGGATTGAGAAACCCTAGGTTAGGTGTCAAAAACGGTGTCGAATAGGAGGTCAACAAAGGGTAGTGGAAGTTACCATCACCGGATCTGGCGGGACGACAGAGCCTTGACGTATGTCGGCGAAGGAGGAGGACGTACGGCTCTCAGAGGCCCAAGGAGGAGCGAGGGTTTCGTCCGAGACAACAAGCGCGTTTTCCAAAATTTTAGAGGATGAAAGGAATTCAACTTATTTTGTATAATGGAAAGACCTATAACTAGTGGCAAATCCGGGGGCAAATTCAACGAAGTAGTGGCAAGATTACATGGGTCAACTTCAATCCGCCCAATTTCAGCTAGATTTGAATTCGGCCGCAGTACGGCTACAGTAACAGGTCGCGGGATTCCAATCCTGCAACTTCGGAAAAAAAAGGGGCTACCAAACAGCATGTGTGTGCGTATAACTCCGGTAATCCAGCGGTAATACCCGTCTTGTAATGCTACCAAACTGGCCTATAGTGTATTTAGAAGTTATGGATCCTGTATTGATGTGTATATCCCACGGAAGCTGAACCGAGTTGGCAGAAGATTCGATTCGTCTTCGCAACATTTAAGTCAAGAAACTTTGACTTATCTATAATGTTTAGCGGCATCTTGGTCAGTCATCAAAGGTTTGTGGTCAACTACCCAAAATATAAGAGGTCGCTGGAGCCGAAGAAACGTAGAAAATAGGTGAATATTGTCAAACCCAAAGTGGTACAAAACATGAAAACTGGTATTCACAAACAAAGAACAATGAATATATTCCACCCTATGGAAGAAGAGTTAGCTTGGTTAAATTGTGCAGTAGTTTTTGAATCACTTGATGGTTAAAAACTATTGCAACTTGAGGAAGAATTGGTTGCAGTAGGGTACAAGGATTTCTCTATTGCTCTACTACCAAATTGGAACAATCCTCATTCTGTTACAAGATGAAAAATGCGACCAGAAATTTCTTAAAGAATTCAACCCAGAGCTTGCAAAGATCTTAAAAAGGGTTCGGCCATGGAACCAAGACGATGAGCTGGTGAAAGAAGAGTGAACATATTGGGTTACGATTGAAGGTGTACCCATTAAATGTCAAGGGAACAGATTCTATCATTGGATTACGGGGAAACTCAGCCGATGCCTTATGGTTGATATCGAGTATGCCCAACAGAGGAGGTTCAAAGATGGTGAGTTCTTCTACAAATAGGATTACACAAACGTATCTATTAGCACACAAAAATTGAGGTGGGAACACAGTTATATTGATATAGTTGAAGATATCGACTAAAGCTCAATAAAAAAAATAGAGGCACCGCCAACCGGCGAGAGAGAAAAAGAAAAAACAAATACACAGACTGGCAGGATTGGTCAACTCCTATGGCAACTAAACCAATCAAAGTTGATAAGGTGGGTGACGGAAAGGCGGTGATGGGACGGAGAAGAAAGAAGACCAATAGAGGCGGAGATACATCAGAAAGGACATGCTCACAGTACGATTATACTCCGCAGTATGTGTCAGAATACCCACCATTAGGGCATTCAAATTTAAATCTGGATAATGGGAAAGGTTTAACAATCATACAAAAGCCCATAGTAATAAATTCTTTAGATGGGCTCGACAAGATTGGGCTAGACGAACAAGGGCTCAAAGAAAACAAAAGAATCTGAAGCAACTCGAGTAACAAGGTTTCTACTTTAAATGTCGATCCAATTGAATGCATTCCCAGGGATTTTGCTGCACTAACTACAGCAAAGCTTGGCGAAGGACATCCAATGGAATAAATGTTAGTAGAAATGCAGAGTTCTGACGAGAAAACTAAAAGTGAAAGATACATGCAGACACGAGCGGGCATTTAAAGACAAGTCTCAAACAGAATTAATGGAAATCACGACATACAAACTCCTGACACTACATCACAGTCAATGGTTAATATAAACGGAAAGGCTTATGAAGTGTTGAAATTTGGATTACTTATTGGTATTAACACACAGGCCAGAGAAGTGCAGTTGCTAAACCGATTCATAGCTATTGAGGATAGGGATCTAAATCTGTGCTTACCTCCAAGAGATGCAACAAATGCCACAGTGGACAACTTGGAAAACATTACAGGAGAAACATGGTTGATTTAATGAATCTTTTATCCTATAATATTAGAGGGCTTGGTCTACGCCATAAGCAGGTTGATATCAAAAATCAAATAAGAATACATGATATCGAGATGATCAGTATTCAAGAAACAAAGATGGAGGTGATAGAACAAAGTTTATTATCTTTGATATGGAATGGCTCAAACCGGGATATAAGATTTCAAGCTTCTATTGGGAGCTCTGGAGGTATACTGTGTAGCTGGAAAAGAGATAGCTTTCATATCATAGGAGTTGGGAAATCCATGGGGCAATTGGTATTGAAGGTGAACAGCTAGATGATTCGCAAATCAGTTGCATCATATCTATTTATTCACCTTGTCCATTCGAACACAGAAAGCATTTATTGGAGGGACTTTTGATAAAATTACAACTATTACAGTCATCTCATTATTGCCTATTTGGAGACTTCAATTCTATTCTAAATCAGAATGAAAAATTGGGAAGTGTTCAAGCACAAGCCAGAGAAATGAATGCTTTCAGAAACTTTATATCAGATGCACAATTAATTGATCTCACACTGTTAGGTGCAAGTATACATGGTACACTCTAGATGCCAGAACAGGAAGCAGGATGGATAGAGTATTGATTAATGACTCTTGGGCTCAAAAATCGTTGTTGATGCAACTACAGGCATTACAAAAAACAATCTCGGATCATTGTCCAATACTGTTTTCAAAATTGAAGAAGAACTAGGGGTCAATTCCATTTAAAGTATTTGATGTTTGGCTAGTAGAAGTGTGCTATGTGAACTTGGTTGAGAGAGAATGAAAGGTGCTGCCGGTTTTTGAAAATGCATGATATAACCATAAGTATAAGCTGAAAGCATTGAAGCAAAGCCTAAAAAGTGGAATAAAGAGGTTTTTGGTAATCTGAATGGGGAAATAAAACAATTGTAGGGAGTAACTTCCGGCATAGACATAACACTAAATGCAAGACCATTGTCCAATTCTAAGTCAATCCAGTGAAAAGATACTTGGCAGAGATTACAATAGTTAGCTAAATAGCAAATATCAATGTTGTATCAACAGTCAAGGAATAAGTGGCTTCAATTAGGAGATGCAAATTCCAAATACTTTCATTCTTGTGTCACTGAAGAAGAATTGAAATTCAGGAACTGATGATTGATGGAGTATGGGTGGACGAAGTACAACGGGTCAAGTAAGAGTTCAAAAATTACTTTGAAAAGTAATATAAAGTGGATTCAAATCATGGTGACATTCCCATGAATCTCACCCTAACACAAAGAGTTTGCATATGAAAACAGTTACTTGATAGGTGAGTTATCTGAGGAAGAAATCTCACAAGCACTAAGGAGTTGTAAAGGGTCAAAAAGTCCTGGCCCAGATGGTTATAATTTGAAATTCATACATAGTTTTTGGCCTCTGCTGAAGAATGATTTTATACATTTTATATAGGCCTTCAATGGTCAGGAGAGGATAGCTACATGCCTAAACTCCTCTTTTATCTCTCTGATGCAAAAAGGAACAATAAACTCTCCAAATGAGTCCAGATCTATGTCTCTAGTTAATAGTGCATATAAGATCTTAGCCAAACTATTATCCAACAGTCTTAGCTAGGTGATTCCATCAATTGTATCTATAACATAGTCTGGTTTTATAAAAGGCTGGTTCATTGGGGACAATGTGTTACGTGCAAATGAGGCAATTCCTTTGGCAATGAAAACAGGACTCAAGACTACCTTACTCCAAGTGGATTTCCATAAAGCGTTTGACTTAGTTTGCTGGTCTTTCCTAAGGAATATGATGAATATATTGGGCTACAGTCCTAAGTTTATAAGGTGGATTAACGCTTGTGTTAGCTCAGTAACAATCTCAGTCCTTATAAATGGCTCACCAACTGAGCAATGAGGCAGGGAGATCATTGTCTCCTTGTCTATTCTTAATTGCAGCTAAAGGCCTGAATTTATTTTTCATAAAAGCAAAGGATCTATCTTTATATTTTGGACTTCCTATAGGGAATCAATCTCTATCCCTATTGCAATATGTAGACGACACCCTAATCTTTACAATGGATGTGAACATGATATTTAAACAACCAGTCAAGTAATTAGATGGTTTGAGGTATTATCAGGTTTGAGAATAATTTCCATTAGAGCAAGCTGTATGCATTGAATGTGCCCCAGGTTGAAACACAGAGCTGACATTCTACAATGCAAATTGGAAAATCTCCCATCAAAATATCTTGGGTTACCTCTAGGGGATAACCACCAACGAACTACTATATGGGATCCAGTCATTCAAACAATCATGAGGAGGATAAAACAGTTGGAGAATAAGCTCTTGTCTTTTGGAGGAAGATTAACACTAGTGAAGGCTACTCCAACTCACCTCCCTGTATCATTTTTCAATGTTTAGGCCACCAAAACAGGGACTACTAAAGATAGTTCAACTACAATGCCAATTTCTATGGGGTGGGCATGAGGAATCCAGAGAGATGGCATGGATATATTGGGATACAATTACACACACAAAGATAAATGGAGGGTTGGCATATTGGAGCTAAATTCCTTCGGTGAAACATTGTTTGCTAAGTGGGGTTGGAAATTAATGAAGGGTAGCCCAAATTGTTGATCTGAACTACTACAGTATAAATATGGTAGAGTTTCACGAGCAATATATTTTGAAAATGGAGGCAGACTTTCCACAGCATGTGCATCACCGTGGTGGAGGCAGATCATGCAGTATTTGCAACTAGAAGACTGGTTCTCAAGAAATATTTACAGAAGGGTAGGTGATGGCACAAAGGCACTATTTTGGGAAAATAAGTGGTTGGGGCAGAATAGATTGTGTGAGAGATAGATCACTAAGATAAGATATTTATCGTTAGTGGGTTAACCCCACAGTATGAGGTGATGGCTATCTTGTAATCCTGTTATTTGTACATATTATTAATGAAGTTGTATGCTCCTTTGATAGAGTAGTTCCCTTCCTTGATGCTGCCAAACACATATTTATCCTAGGTGTGCAGCTGCTGGGTTATAGGTAGTAGGCTGTTAGATAGATCACTAAGATAAGATATTTCCAAATCATTGAGTTGTCTCCTCCATCTCCAGCACCATATCCATACTCCATTTATCCAATGACCAGCATCAGATACACAACTTTCTTTTCTTAAAAGCCTTGGAAAGAGGCAACCAAAGTCACATTATTCAGCCATCTATCAGTCCATAATCTAATCTGTTCCCCATTATCTAGCTGCAACCTTATGTTTTCTATAAACTAGCTGCTATTCAATGCATCTAGGAGGGTAAGACACCATTCAGAGGCATACCCCCTTCCTCTAGGTCTGCCAGCTGTAGGAATGTGAAAAGGAGGCAGTAAGTCTCTCAATCCACCGATGAAGAGGGGAGAGTTAACCCCATATCTAGAACTTAGGATTTCAGTTGCTATGGATTGTTCATCATTTAGGATTTCCAGGCCCCATTTACAAAGCATGGCAGTATTGAAAGGATGTGGACTGCGCACTCCAAGGCCACCATTTGCCATAGTGCAAGCAACTTTTTTCCATGATGTTAAACACAATTTTTTCTTGTCATCTGAGCTCCCCAAAAAGAATTTTCTCTGCAAGGCTATGAGCTTGATGATGCTCTTCGCATCCCTAAAGCAGGAGAAGAAGTGGGAAGGAAGCGCAGCAAGAACTGAGTTTAATAACACTAGTTTGCCTCCTCATGAAATCTGCTTATGATCCCATAAGGACAAGGCCTTGTCAAACTTATCCAAAACAGGTTTTCAGGTTGATGATTTTCTTATCCGAGCTCCTATTGACAGTCCCAAGTATTTGAAAGGAACTGCGGCAGTTCGACAATTAAGATAAGCTGCCATATCCTTCAAAAGATCATTCTGCACGTTAACACCTATCAGCTTGGTCTGGTTGAAATTAATTTTCAATCCGGATACAAGTTCAAAGTTAAGAAGGATGGCTTTAAAGGCTTGCACCGAGCTCCACTCAGCCTGTCCAAAGTTGATAATATCATCTGCAAACTGCAAATGAGAAACAAGAACTTTCTTCCTTCCAATTTTCAGAGCTCCGAATAGGTTGAGTTCTACTGCCTTGTTGAGCATAGCTGACAGTCCCTCCACAGCAAGTAAAAAAAGAAATGGAGAGAGGGGGTCTCCTTGCCTTATTCCACAAGAAGGATAAAATTCAGCAGTAAGACTTCCATTGACTTAAATGGAACTGGAGGCAGATTCAAGTAGGCCTTTGATCCACCATTGCCAGCAATTAGGGAAGTTCATATCAGCCATCAGCTTTAGCAGATACCCCCAATTTAAAGTCTCAAATGCCTTGTCGAAATCAACCTTGAAGATAATAGCTTTCTTCCTTAGCTTCCTCAATTCATCTATGACCTCATTGGCGACCGCAACACTGTCAAGAAGTTTCCTCCCTTTGATGAAGGCAGATTGGTTGGAGCTGATCAGTTTTCCCATCACCTGCTGAATTCTGTTGGCTAGTGTTTTAGATATTATCTTAGGTATGGAATCAATAAGGGTGATAGGTCTGTAATCCTGCACAAACAAGGGCTTTGCAGACTTTGCGAGCAATGTAATATGTGAGGCATTACTCCCTTTACAAAGTTTACCGTATCTGTAGAACTCTTGCATAAGCTGTAAGATGTCAGTTTTCAACAGAGGCAGAAAATGTTTAATAAAGTTGAAATTGAGCCCATCAGGCCCAGGACTCTTCGAGCTCCCACATGTTGCGATTGCTTCTTGAATTTCAGCCTCAGAAAAAGGTAGTTGAAGTAGTCTTTTACTGACCTGATCAAGTGTCTTGATCTGATAGCCAGGGTGGGTCTGTCAGGTATATGTTATGTGAATCTATCCCTAAAGTGCCAAAGCAAGCAATCTTTGATCATCCCTGGATCCTCAAGCCATATTGGGCCATCCCAGATCCCACTGATTTTATTTGTCGCTCTTGATTTTCTGAGGGTATTATGGAAGTAGGATGAGTTCACATCCCCCCGCTGCACCCACTGTATCTTGGATTTTTGATAAGCACAACTGTTTAACTGAGATGAGATGACATGCAGCCTAGAATAGAGATCAACTAGCTACTGTTGATCAAAGGAAGTAGCAGCCTCAGTAGCAAGTTCAAATTCCTTAATACTATGAAGCAGTTGTTTCCTCTGTTCAGGGCAGTGTCTAGGCCTAGAGTTATTCCACAACCTAATGTTGTCATGGAGGAACTTGATCTTCTTCATGATCTGAAAACTCATGTAACCAGGAATTGGTGTATTACTCCAGATTTGGGAAACCATCTCATTGTAGCTCTTGTCATGCAACCAACTGTCCAAGACCTGAAGTGGTTCGGGTCCTCAATTCAACTGCTTGGAAGAGAGACTCACAGGGCAGTGGTCACATCCATCCTTGTCAAGCCCAGTTTGTAGCCACGTTTTCCCAGAATCAAGCCACTTACTACTAAGCAAGAACCTGTCTAGCCTATTCATGGCTTTCAACGATTTCAAGTGCCATGTGAACTTCCTGCATTCCATCCTCAGATTTCGCGAATGAATTAAACAGGCATACCTCCTGAGCATAATTCTGCGCAGCAACTCCTTTTCTTTCATGAATAGCTAAAATTGCATTAAAGTCTCCCATCATGCAGCATTTATCCATCTTAAGGGGAAGTAAAATCTCAGATAATAGATTCCATTGAGCTTGCTTCTTTGTTAAATCCCCTAGACCATAGACGTTAATCATATGTGACAGTTCCTTCTTACCAAACCAATGACCTGAGACACCCAAGAAGCCATCACCACCTAAGAGGGATACTCTATTAAACTTGTGCTTATCCCGTACACAAAGAAGGCCACCAGAAGCGCCTACTGAGTTGGAGAAGCACCAATCAAACTCAGAATTGTGCCATAAGTAGGAGCGGACCTTCCTATTAGTGTTTGTGAGCTTGGTTTCTTGTAGTCTAATAAAATCAACTTTTTCCTTCTTTATGAGTTGCTTAACCTGTCATTTTCCCTCTTAAATCCCGAGTCCATGCACATTATAGGTAACAATCTTCATAAGTTACCAGTGATCTCTGCCCCGGTATGGGAAGATGCTTTACCTTTTTTACTACCATTAGCCATTTCCACCAGAATCCTACGAAAGACCTTATGTTGTGATCCAAAAACTACACCGAGTTGAGAGCTTATTGACATAACAGAGTCTACATTGCTAAAGAGAAGAGGATCTAGCAAAGGTTCGATAGGTGGAAGTGTGGGTAGGGGGGATTGTACAGCTAACTGGCCTAGCCAAGCCTCCAAAATGGCGAGATTGTTTTCTCTTGCTTGATCCATCTCTTGCCGTGTCTGACTTCTGGTTTTTGGCCTACCACTGGTGAGTCTAGGTCTACCAACTTTAATGGGTTTAGGGCTGGAAGATTTTGACTCAAGATGGGGAAAGTCTGCAAGGGTGATAGGGATATCTATTAGCGCATTGTTAGGAGAATCAGCCAATGCCTCATTAGCAGATGACCTTTTGTCCACCACTGGAGAGGATAGTTCATCTCTGCTAGATTAAGAAGAGAAACAAACTACCCCTACTTCCCCTACATCACCCGGAGGGATTCTAATGGAAGAGGAAGAGTCCTCAGTAGGAACTGTAGCAGCAGTGACATGACTAGGATCCTCTAACAATATAGGGATAGCAGACACCATTTATGGATCAGGATCAGATATAACAGAGTTGTCGGGCAATTTCACAATTGCCAAGGCTAGGTTTGGAGAGGGCGGATGAAGATCAGGGGATGATTGGGGCCACCAACAGATTTGAGGAGGCTGACGGGAATTATTAATTGGATCCTTCAGATTGACCAAGGGCAGAGTATGATCTGGAGAACAAGACTTAGTCTTAGGCTGGGGTGCCGTTTTGTTCAAAACAGAATTCGCAGAGTCTACAGAATCAAGAGAGAGATCACCAGAAGACATAGAGTCAGAGACAGAGTCAGAGTCAGTGGACAACTTGCACTTCCATGAGGATTCAGTTTCCACAGTTTCCATAATATGCAGAGTGTAGGCAGCATCGTCTACAAGGACCTGCAAACTTTGGTCTACATTAGTTCCCAAGGGTATTTGAATCACCAAATAAGCAGATTCAAGGTTCATTTTAGAAAGGGTAATATCAGCGATGCTAATTAGGGAACCTAACTTATTGCCAATAGCAGATAAGTTTTGCTGAGACCATGCTTGAATAGGCAGTTTGATGGAAATCAAATATACCTATTTATTTTCTATGATTTTACACATGTTGATAATTATAAATGACTCATTTTGGTAATTTTATTTAAGTTGTGTTATGATTTTTTTTGTAGGAAAATACATTAAAGGGAAGAGATTTGGGCCTACCATTCTCTATATGCAAGCCCATCCATTTAAATTAAATTTCAAGGCCAAATAAATATAGGTGCCCTAATTATATATCTATATATATGTGTCAATATATATATAGATATAGGTTGGAGTTTAAAAGAGGGGAGAAGAGAAAGGAGCCGGACGTAAGAAATTGTGAAGAAAGGAGAAGAGGGGCCGCAAGTTTGGGAGGAGGAGAAAGAAAGCAATTGAAAGGAGATTCACGCCAGGAGAAACGCGTGAATAGTACTATTTACGGAATAGTACTGTTCATCGAAATAGTACTGTTCACGGGTAATGTTCACGCGAGGAGAATTTGGG
>JAOWBN010003225.1:0-11290 GCA_028565015.1 Pinguicula moranensis | reverse complement strand
ACGCGATAGCCACTCACTCGCCTCATCCGCCCCTACGTGTGAGGTTTGTGATCCCAACATCTCATCCGCCCCAGTGTGTGAAATGCCTGGGCTATCTTGGGTGTCCATTTGTTGCGAAAAATCCATCTCACGTCCACTTCTTAATTTAACCGCCTTACACTCTAGGTCTCTTGGGTTTGGAATGGTGTCACTTGGTAAGGATCCAAGTGCTCTTGTATGCACTGACTGTGCTAGTTGGCCCAATTTTGTCTCCATATTTTGCATTGAAGCATCAATTTGACCGAATTTCGCATTGACCTTCTCTTTAAATTGCTCATTTTCTTATTGACTCTTGGTCATGAAGGAGAATATTTGGCCCATCTGGTCTTCTAATGAAGGTTTCTTTGCCTCATATCTTGGAGGTGGGGTGTTCAGCCTTTGTGGGTTCCAATTATCCTATTGATTTTGTCCACCTTGTTGTGACCTCCAGTTGTTCTGCTGGTTGAACTATTGCCCTTGGTTGTATGTTTGTCGATTCACATAGTTCACAGGCTCGATCTTATGTTGAATAAGACCACATTGATCAGAATGGTGACCTCCTTGGCATAGTTCACATCTCATTGACACAGGTGGAGCTTGAGAATTTAACTGCAACGATGTCACTGCTTTAGCCACAGACGCCAACTGCATATGCTGGCAAGCTGTGACTCCATTGTACTTGTTATTTCCATTTCAACGGCAACACCAAATGTTACTGTTTTCTTACCTGGAGCTCTCGTTGGGTTGTACTAATTCCTCTGGTTGGCGGCCAGTTTTCGGAACAAAGCTCTGACTTCATCATAGGTTTTATCGTCAAGTTCGTCTCCAACACTAGCATTGACCATTATCATACTTTCATTGGTAAGCCCTTGACAGAATTTGGTGAGCTCTCTACCTCGGGCGAGACCATGACTAGGGCACTTTTGGAGCAATTCTAAGAATCTCAACCATGCTTCTGCGAACATCTCATCACTACGCTGTTGAAATGAAGTGATAACATCTCCCAATTTCTCAATCTTGGTTGGTGAGTTGTACTCCATCAGAAATTTGGTCTTCAACTCCTCAAATGTTGCCACATTGTATCCAGGTAGTGAATCATACCATTCTCGAGCCTTGACTCTCAAAGAGAAAGAGAATAGCGCTCTCTTAATCTGATCATGAGGGATTTTTCATGGTCTGTGAGTGCTTGTCAGCTCGATGAAGGCATTGAGGTGTGAATTTGGGTCCCCATCCTCTCTACCATAGAACAAGCTGTCTTCATTCACCAATTGAATGTAGTTTGGTGGAACTGAAATTTCAACGGCGTAAGCAAAGTCATGGGGGGTGATTAGCACTAGATTGTCATATGTCTTCAAATCATTCCCTAGGAGAGGCGTTGTTCTGGTTATTCGGATTGTTCTCCCCGTTGTTCCCTCCTTCACCTTTATTAATTAGAACCTCTTTGAGATTAACTGGTGCAGCCATGTCTTCTTGATTAGACTGAAAGAGTGGGTTGTTTATGATGGATGGGCTGCTGCTCGACGGAAATTTCTCAAGTTCTGAACCTCTGGGCCCTTTTGTGCCCCAATGAAGATCAAACGGCAATTGTGGGGGACCCCTGGATTGAGTGTGTACCATACACTGTAGGTCAGGTCACACTCAACTGTCAGTCTAAGAAGCCTAAACTAAATCAGGAAGCACCCAGGTAATCGGTGGAGTCACAATGGTCTCAGTTAAATACCAACTTCCTAGACAGTACTCTCTATTCCACGTGAGGGCCCAGATGTTTGGTGGGGTCACAATGGTCTCACTTAAGTACCAACCCTATATAGATACTCACGAGTACGATTATTCTTCTTTCGACGTTCAGAGAATGCACCTTAACTACGTGTAAAGTAAACAACAAAATAGGGGGCCAAATATTGGGCAAATAGGGCCCAGAAGAACGAAACTGTTGTTTGGATTTAGGGCCCTGAGAAAAAACATTGAAATCTACAAAAAGAAAATAAAATTGGTTAGAAATAATAAAAAAAAGAAAAGAAAAGAACTAAGAAAAATAAAAGACAAAATTATACTAAGTGTCTATATGCCTCCCAGGCAACGGCGCCAAAAGTTTGATACGAATCTTAAGGTATATAATTAATGCGCAAATAATCACGAAACAAGCTAAAATACCCTAAAATTACCATAAATCGCAAGAGAATGACGTCAATTATAACAATAAAGGGATCGTAACTACAAGGAAGCAAATTATACTCTTAGCGCGTAAACTCGTTAACCCTAATGACATGTATAAAATTAAAAGAAGAAAATTTAGATGTATATATAATTAAATTCAACTACGAAGAGAAAAAAACAAAAAAGTACACGAGTTTTGATAAAATTAGTGAGACAAAATTAATCCTAACATGTTTCGGGTGGATAAAACACACAAGATCAAATTAAAGTCCCGAGTTTGATTTTATGCTAATAGAAAAGTGTTGATTTTTCACATCACTTCTACTGGACCAAATGTCTTCTCTTTCACGAGTTGATGAAATCTTCAATTATTGTGTGGATTTTTTGCTTGCAAGCTCTACTAAGCTTGCAGAAAAGAGACCCTGCTTACCATTTCCTTGCAGCCTCATGTTATATTCTCTTTGCCATCATAAAACACTACATTTAAAGCCCTTAACCAGTGTTTCTGGTCGACTTAGCTTGCCTCAAGCCTACAAATATCTCTAGGATGCCTTCTTCAACATTCAAAAGTGCTTGATTTCTGAGATGAAGATAGCGTAGCCTTCATGGCGAAAATCAAGCCAACAAGAGGCTATAAGTGAAGTTCACATGGGCCTTTTCCATGTTGTTGAAGACCTTTTGTCGAGCACAAGGACTTCACCCAAAGAAATTGATGTTCTCATCGTCAACTGCAGCGATTTTTCCCCTCAGCATCACTTTCATCCATCATAATCAACAACTTCGCCATGAGAGAGTATTAGGGTTATGCCCAAAGGGTTATCACCTTAGACGTATGTATTATCACTTTAATGTTGTATATATGATTGTAGCAACCGTACTACTTGTTTATTTATATTCTTTATTTATAACGTGTAAAAATAGTAAAGCCTACCGTTGATAACATAGAGTGAATTACAAAGAGTTGTAATGATGGGATCACTCTAATTAAAGTTATCAATACTAAACGTCCCTAACAATAGTATTAGTGAGACAAGGCATCTCTAATACGAACAGGTTAGCATGTTCTCAGTCAATTCCTTTTGAAAAAAATAGTTGGTCTCATCAACTATAGTGTAGTGACGCTTAAACTAGAAACATGGATGCTTGTAGTTGACAAATATATCGGATTGACCCATATAGAGATCACCATATTGTCAGTGGTTGATACTCTAAAAAATAGTGGGTGTAAGTGATCTTTAGACTAAAGATCATCGTATAGAGATCTTGAGTATGAATGTCATTCTTTGATTATATTCGTAGTTACACCGCAAATGGGCAAGAATGGCTAGTTTTGAGAATGGTTTGAAGTACGGAATGATTATGAGTGATAAATAAAGAATTTACCGGTCCTAAATTATTAGGAGAAGATATTCTTATGGCCACTTGTAAGCAGTCATGGAAGCATTTGCCAAGAACAAGAGAAGTTGGAAAGAGTTTCTAATTATAACTTAATGATTATAACATTCCGTAGGGGTGGACAAATGGGATTGTGGGATTCGGGATTTCCCGAATCCCGCAGTCCCAAATTTCCGAACTCCCGAAATTTTTAGGACTTCGGAAAATCGAGACGGGATCGGGAATGGGCATCCTAGTTCTGAAATAATTCAGGACGGGAACGGGAATAGCCCATTTCCATTCCCGAAATTATTTTAAGCTACTAAAAATTTGGGACTTTGGGATTTCCCAAAGTCCCGCATCCCGAAGTCCAGAAATTTTCAGGACTTCGGGAAATTGGGATGGGACCGGGAATGAGTGTCCCGGTCCCGAAATAATTCGGGACGGAAATAGGAATGGGCAATTCCTTTCCCGAATTTCCGAATGGCCATGCCTAACATTCCGGTACAAGAAATCTTCTATATATTAATGAGGATGACAAATAACCTCAATATACTAGATTAGGAATATGTTATTGGTGAAAGCACATTAATTATATGATAACTAATTTTGAAAGGATAGTCTCCTTCCATGACTATTCTCAATGCTTGGGGGCCATGATATTTTGCTAGAGGTCACTCATGGTCTATGAACTTGAATTAGGGATTAATGATTTATAAGTGTTTAAATCATTAAACAGTAATTATTTGTGTGAATTTGAGGTTCATTACCAAGTTATTTAGAACCTATAGGGTCACACACATTAACAAAAAAAAAATTGAGGGTTAATTATGAAATGACCAAAAGTTTTAGGGTCATTTCTTAATTTTCAAAAGTTTAGGGACTATTTTGCAATTATCGAATTGCGTGGAAATTTTTCTGAAAAATCCTAAAATAATTGATTGATCAATGACACATGTTAGACATGTATTAAGACATATGTTTGGACATTAGTGTACCTCCAAGCATGTGAGACATGCATTTGGACAAGTGTTATGATATTTGTCATTTTTTAAAACATGTTAGCCATGCATTTGGACACTTATTTAGACATGTATCATTCTTACGGAACTTTGGCTTTTCTATAAATACCCTAAGACTTCTATATGTGAAGGATGATTGCATTTTCTTAGCCTTGGTCAAAAATTGAGAAATCTATTTGTCCAAAAGTTGAAAAACTCGAAAGTTGTTTGGGAAAGGATTGAATATTTGGAGAAATTTTTTATCTCATTTTCTAAGGCTTGAAGTGTAGAGTTAGCACTCTTTGTGCTCGCATATCCTCAAAGGAAGTGGTGGTGTGGACTACTTTAGAGGGTGAACATTTGAGCACCTCAAAGTAAGGAGACTACTCTCAAGAATAGAATTTCTTCAAGAGGTATAAAATTCCTCCCTCCCTTGAATTAAGTTGTTTACATTAACAAAAATTCATGGCTAATCCGCATCAAACAGACTCTGGCTTCTGAACAGACTGAAAATTATTACTCATGCTAATATTGATCTGAGGAATTTGGACGTGAGAAACAAAATTGATTAATTTGCTTGAACTTCTGATTTTCTTGTGAGTTTTTGTGCGGTACAGGATGAAGATAACATAGGAGACCATATAAAAGCAGATTTTATATTCTGCACCAAACAAACTCCGGTGTCTTTCACCAGGAGACAAAAGAAATTGGATAAAATCTCCCAACACAAACATAAGAAGACAACCGAGTATTCAGGAGAACTACCTAGAAAACATGGAAGCTCCTGCCAAGTATCTGCCTCAATGTGATAGAAAAGTAAAGCATTTCTGCATGCCAAATACACTATAGAGGAAAGACGAACACAAGCTGTCCAGAAACACCTATTACATAAGTTAGTCTTTGATGGTGGCCTTATATTTTGGCCATCAACTTATCTGACTCTTTCATTACAGGGGTAGCTCAGCAAGCAAAACCGAGCTATGTACCAATATCCTCATAAAAAGGGAAAATTGATAAGTTGATAGCCATGACGTTTTGGTTTGCTTAAAAGCGGATAATGGCGATGAACTGAATACTGAGTTGCTATGTGATCTTCTATGAAGTTAGGGGAGCCATACACCAGATAACCCTTAGCTACACAAAGGCAGGTAGGGAGGTGGACACTATTATCAAGATCACCATCAAAGATTTAGCTTGTGTATATAATTCATTCAGTTGGCAGATTTTGTAAAGTGTTCATATGATTGTTTTCCTGTATTTTATTTCATTGTACAAACTTATTATTATTATCCGTAAAATTTAGATTATCAAAAAAAAAGATTTATGGATAAAGATCTCTGAAAATTTTGTTATGCATGCTTAACACACACTTTTATTTACGCTTTCGCACATATTTTGCATCATAACACGTAATATAGCTTTCGAAGATCTTACAAGTGGTATCAGAGCCATTTTGCGAATTCTTGCATTTTTGCAAGATATATTACACAACTTATAGTATATGACAAAGGATATATGAATGAGTTCATGTGCATGCATGTATTTCTTGAAAAATTTGCTTCACAAAATCTTAAATTATATTTTGACCAAAACTTAAAATTTTTGTGGACAAAATTGTTGTAGTGGATACAAGCATGATTTATTGATTTGGATCGTCCATGATGTTGTAGAAGCATAAGTAATTGCTCAAAAAAACTAGAGGTTAAGCCTTGACAATGGGCCCTAAAAAACAAAGTAAATTTTGGACATTTTGTCCAAAATTCGGAGCCAAAGATGCAAGAATTTGTTCTTGCATGCTACTTCAAGCTCAACAATATGTTTCCTGTAGTGATTCTTTGTAGTATTCTAACATTTCATGCTTTATTTAATTTTGAATTAAATATGATGCATGGTGGTTGATCATGGACTAAAGCCCAATAGGATTGTACTTATTGTAATAATTGTTATTACTTTAATTCTTGATTGAATGGATGTAATAGTTACATAGGTATTCATAAAATGGCTTGTATGTTGTGTCTTTCTTATAATTCTTAATGTAATTCTTTTCTCATCTCACTCCATCCAAATGTATTCGAGGTTTCTCAAAGAATGTAATTTTTCATTAGTCTAGTGGGAGGAAAATTGTGAGAGTAAGACTAAAAATTATGTAACTCAAGAGAAGGAAGGCACCAAGAGAAGGTAGAGAAGGTGTTGATGTAATGGCATTGCATAACTTCAAGGCGTTGAAGAACACCCTTATGATAATCCTCATAACCTCTTAATCGTCGAGATATTAGTAGAGTCTATGATCATACCACGATTATATGTGTTTATTTAGCATGCTTTATAGTACATTATTATGTGATAATAATATACGATTATATGCATGCTATGAAACTTAAAAGATGATGAGACTAAAACATATCAAATCCCTCAAATAATAATCAAGTCTCCCCTTTATCAAATGTGTTTGAAAAGGGATGATGCCTTCCATTATTATGATAAAACGGCCCTCTTGATCATTGGTTCACTTGTTGAGTTTCCCTCAATGTGACAATCTACCTCGTAGGGAGTTTTATCATGAAAATTATGACTTTTAGAACAATGGTGCTTGACTTGGCTAAAACTCTTGGCTTGTTGAGTTTCCTCAAAGTCTTGAGTATTAGAGGCAAAGTATTGGTAAGGTTAAAGAGTTAACTACCCAAGCAAAAGCAAGGAGTTGCAACGTGTTGCAATTGTTGAGTGATAACTACTCATGATAACCAAAGTTAGCTTGTTGAATTTTCCTCAAGGCTTGATTATGGTTCAATTGGGATCCTTGACCCACTCGATGATTAATTAATCTTCTGAATCAATGAAGAGGGTTATTGATTTGAAATAAAATAGTGGGAGAAAAATGAATATGTTTACAAAAGTCTACTATATTCATTTTGAACCTATACATAAAACAACAAAGTCTTATGTTTACCTTTACATGCTTTGTGGATGTCTTCTACGCAAATGAATATTCGTTTTATTCTCGAATCACACAAGTTATTTGGTGCAAATTACTTGGATTGACATTGGAATTTGAAAATCGTTCTCAAAATCGAAAAGCTTGCACATGTCCTTGAGATACCAAAATCCAACCCTTCGAAAGAGGGTGGATCGCTGGCTATTCAAACTGCTTATGAGAAACAGATTAAGGCTTATGACCTTGCCCCATACCTTATACTGGCATTCATATCTCCAGAGTTTCAGAAGCAATGTGAGAATTTGGATGCATATGCTATGATGGGGTACCTCAAAGAGCTGTTTGAGGTTCAATCTAAGACTGGGAGATTCAATCTAACCAAAGAGATTTATTTAGAACCGAGATGAAAGAAGGATATTCTATGGCTAACCATGATGGGGCAATGCTAGGTTTCATTAAAAGGGTGAAGGACCTTGGAACAAACCTAGAAGAAGGCCTTTGTGTAAATTTGATTTTACAATCTCTTCCGCCAAGTTATAAGCAATTTATCGTCAACTTTAAAATGAATAAAATTCAAGTACCTTTGGGCGAGTTGATGAATATGCTGAAACTCACTGAGAATGAGTTACAAAAGGGTAAGGGTACCTTCTTGTGCATGACTTCTGAAAAAGGCAAAAAGTTATCCAAAGTAAAGTTTAAGAAGCAAAAGGGCCAGAAGCATGCAGTGAAAGCAAAAGGTGGAGTCAAGAAGGACAAGAAACCCGAGAAACCCGAGAAAGGCACATGCTTCCATTGTGGCAAAACTGGCCACTGGAGACGCAACTGCAAAGATTATCTTGCATCTTTGAAGAAGCTTACAGAAGTATCTTCATCAGGTATCTACATGATTCATGTATTTTCTACATTCGCTTCTAATTTTTGGGTATTTTATAACGGATCCCCTATTCACATTTGTAATAATTTGAAGGAGTTTAAGCAAAGTAGATCGGTGGCAAAAGGAGAAGTAGATCTTCGAGTCGGAATTGGAGCAAGAGTTATGTCTCCAACCATCAAAACCTACTATCTCAATTTGCCTAATGGGCTTGTACAGGAACTATATAACCGTTATTATGTTCCAATACTTATGAAAAATCTTGTATTTATTTCATGTTTAGACAATAGTTGTACTGTTTTAAAAAATGTAATTAGATGAACCAATACTTAGTGTAGATACAAATACGAAAGATATAAGTCTTTCGTACCTTTGACATTGTAGATTTGATCACGTAGGCAAAAATCGCAAGTCCAAAATGTGCTAATCTTTTGAACTCATTTGATTATGAATCATTTGAGAATTGTGAGTCTTGCCTACAAGGTAGATGACTAAGACTTCTTTTAAAGGAAAAGAGGAAAGATCTACGAAATTATTTGGCCTAGTACATACGGATGTATGTGGTCCAATATCGACAATTGCTAAAGGCGGTTTCTCATATTTTATAACATTCACGGATCACCATTATAGATATGATTTTGTATACTTAATGAAGTACAAGTCCGAAGCCTTTGAAAAGTTCAAATAATATAAGAGAAAAGTTCAAAGAATATAAGAATGTTGTTGAGAAACAATTGAGAAAGAGTATTAAAATACTTCGATCTGATTGGGGTGGAGAATACTTAAGTACTGAATTTCAAGATTTTCTAAAAGACCAGGGCATCATTGTACAAAGGACTCCTCCATACACTCCACAGTTAAATGGTGTGTCGGAGAGGAGAAATTGTACCTTTTTAGATATGGTACGATCGATGGTGAGTCGTGCAAAACTCCCAAAATCGTTTGAGGGCTTTACCTTAGATACTGCATCCCTAGTACTAAAACATGTTCCATCAAAAGCGGTTGATACCACTCCATACGAAAGATGGATGGGTAAGAAACCAAATCTCAATTACTTGAGAGTTTGGGAATGTCCTGCTTATGTGAAACCGACAGAATCGGACAAGTTTGAAGCAAAATCCAATAAATGTTTATTTGTAGGATATCCAAAAGACTGTTTTGGATATTACTTGTGCAATCCCGTTGAACAAATTGTGTTTGTCTCAAGACATGCAAAATTTGTAGAAAAAAATTATTCTAGAAGAAGCAAGTGGGAGCAAAGTGGAACTTGAAGAAATTCAAGATCCACAACCGAGCAGTGATCAACAGATGGAACAAGAGCAATTGTCTCATAGACATGAGATAACAGAAGAAGTTGAAACACAAGAATTACGTCGGTCTGATAGAAAACATCGAGCCCCTGTTCGTTATGGATTCCACATAAACGAACAGAATGATGTAATCATCATAGTTGATGATGAACCTACCAGCCACGGAGAAGTCTTATCTAGTGTAGACAAAGACAAATGGCTAGATGCCAAGAACTCTGAAATGAATTTCATGTATGAAAAAAATAAGGTATGGACTTTGGTTGATCCACCTGAATGAATTGTTCCTATAGGGTCCAAATGGGTTCTTAAAAATAAAATCGACATGGATGAAAATATGATTACGTATAAAGTTAGACTGGTAGCGAAAGGATATCGTCAAAAGCTAGGAATTCACTATGACGAAACCTTCTCCTCAGTTGCTATGCTTAAATTCATTAGAATATTGCTTGCAATTGCAGCACACTATGATTATGAAATTCGGCCTATGGACGTCAAAACGGCATTCCTTAACGGGAATTTATTAGAAGAGGTGTATATGATGCAACCTCAATATTTTCAATCCGATGATGCTAATAAAGTGTGTAAGCTTCAAAAATCCATTTATGGACTCAAGCAAGCATCTCGGAGTTGGAATATCATATTTGATAAAGCGATCAAAGAGTTTGATTTCATCATAAATCCTGATGAACCTTGTGTATACAAAAAGGTTGACAAAGATGCAACAGTTTTCCTAGTGCTATATGTAGATAACATATTACTCATAGGAAATGACATTCCAATACTTCAAACTGTGAACCTTTAGCTATCCAAGAAATTCTTCATGAAAGACTTGGGAGAAGCAATTTATATACTAAGTATTAGGATCTATAGAGATAGATCCAGAAGGTTGTTCAGTACGTACATAGACAAAGTGCAAAGCGGTTTAGCATGGATTAGTCAAAGAAAGGGTTTCTTCCAATGGGTCACGGTACATCGGTCAAATAAGATGTTACCAAAAACTGATCGAAAAGATTTTGTTTGATTCGCATAATAGATGTCAAGGATAGCCGTACGTACCTCTTTGGCCGGAAACCGGAAGATCTCGCTGGCGATTTGTCAAATCCAAAACTCGAAAGTCCATGCGATGTCCGACACGGAGTTCCCAAAGTAGAGAAACTCTATCCGAAGCACTCCCTGGTGAAAAGAAGCGGCTGCTAGACCATTTCCGGCGAAGTCACGGCGAGATTTGGACGGATTCGGTCATTCGCATTTTTTTCTCGCAAAGAAGAAGATGAAGTACGCAGCGGAAGTCGTTATCACCATCCATTCGACCGACAAGATTTTAAATCCTTCATTTGGGCGGGCCCAAATGTCATTTTAATTAGTTTGGGCTCGAATTAATTCGAGCCCAATTGCAACTTACTATCTTGAATTTAATCTCATTAAACCCAATTAAATTGCAATTGAATTGGGTGATCCCATCAAACCCAATTACGTCTCGTTCGTGAAATTCGCCAACCATGTCACACATAATTAATTCTTTAATTCTTCAGTTCACCAGATAGAGCGATCTGATAGGATCCATATCTAAATCGGTACTATCATAAGCGGCATCTAGCAATGCATTATGATCCGATTTAATATAGAT
>JAOWBN010003203.1:0-11291 GCA_028565015.1 Pinguicula moranensis | reverse complement strand
TCTAGAAATGTGGCATGTCTTGAGACAAACACATTTTGCTCAACAGGATTGTAGAAATAATATCCAAAACAATCTTTAGAGTTCCAACATGGTTGCTCAACAGGATTGTAGAACTAAGGAACTAGTTGGAGGTTCCTCCAACCATCCTTAGTTCTTAGAGTTCCAACATGGTTGTTCTTCAGCCAGCCTGGAGTTACCTTCTCTGTTTTGAAATGTAGATATGGTATAGTGACCTGCTGAACTGTTGGTTGAGTATGAGGCATCACATTTTCAGTGGTTCCTGCAGATGTCTCACCCCTTGAAATTTCCCCAAGGTAATGACATCTATTCTATTCAGTTTAGACTTCATAATGGTTTGCCTAACATAAATTGGAGCTGACTGATTTTTAAGCATAATAAATTTAGTTGCGTTTGTCTGCACCATATGTTATTCAATTTGAATTACATTAATTATATATCAGAGGTTGCTTGTAATTCAACCAAACTAAAAGGCTTGCCATTTTTACCCACTTTCCTTGCAATCTTAAGATCACCAAAATCTCCTTATTTCTTCAGATCACTTTCCAAGCGTTCAAGTGGACATTTGGTTGGGAAGCTCGTTAGGAAAGTAGTAGTTTTTCCCTTACTAGGTTCCTCTGACTCAACTCATGGCCCAAGTTAATCAAGAACTGGCACTGTATTCTGGTACCCAACTATTGTGACAAAGGACACCCCGAGGCACAGTGTTACTAGCATGGACCTCAAGGGATTAAGAGGCATCTTTCCAACTTTTATAGTTTTCCTCCTCATTCTCTTCACTTGGTGGTGTGGAGTTCACAACGGATAGCTCATTAACTAAGTTACCATCTACTTTATTTACTTATCAGAGAGTAGCAGGATAGAAAGAAATAGAAACATAAAGAAAAAGAACAATAGATCTCTGGGAGAAAAGCTTCCCAAGGGAGTAGTAGATTGCCTGAAGTGAAGGAAACAAGATATCGGTTTAAGCTGTTGCTGAATAGGTAGCAACGACCAGACAGGTGAGGAAGAAACCATTGTTCATACGACAAGGAATTTCATTGTACGGAGAGAGTTGTACCGTACGACAAGGGATGACATCGTAGGGAAAGACTGCCTTACATCTTGCCAATCCTTGAGAAGAAAAAGTGTATTTTATATTCATTTCTCGTTTCTTGCAAAGATTTAATGAATACATCACGTGAATGCGGAGAAAAGAATTGAGCATTATTGTAAGGCTACAACCCCACATTTATACAAGTTGCAACCCAACATATGACACTACCCGATCGTTTTAGCAGGAAAGTGAGCAAAAGCCCTACTTGCACAGGAAGTATTGGATGGACAGATTTCCCCTTACTCGAAGGAAATATCTGTTGTTAGCTTCTCAAGGAAGCTAACGACTCGCGGCAACAAAAAGGGACAAAGACCATCCATTGTAGAAGATCTGGATTTTGGAGAAGAAAGGGGACAACAAGGAGAACGAGCTTGAAGTGACCAAGGGAGTCTCTAAACTACGGCTTTAGATTTCATTTCCATTCAGGAGGTTTGTATCTTTATTATGAGCTAAACTCATTAACTAGGGCGCAATGTAGCCCTACGTACATTTCATATGATAGATGTGCTTTGAATATTTAGTTGCTAGAAAAAATGACTTGGTTGTTTGGTTTTATTGCATTTTATCATACACTAACAATTGCTTTACGACCAATTGATAGTGATTAAGCTTGTTCAAGATTCGAGAGATGAGAACTTAGCTAGATCATGATAAAACCAACCTTAAGCCTCATGAATGCGAGATTCGAGAGATTAGAATTTATGAGGACAATGCGTTGTGTGTTTATTTCATGATGTTAATGCCTCTCAATGGGTCGTGTGAGATTTGAGAGATGAGTGCGACCATGTTCCGAGAGGATTTTTTGAGTTAGTAAGTTTTTATAAGCTTAGGTGGTGCGAGATTCGAGAGATGAGCATCCACATACCGCATAAGATGAACTATCTCTAGAGAAGTAATTGTTTGAAATATGAAATTTGGCGGACAACTAGGCTTTAAATCTAACAAGTAAACTGGCAATCCATTCCCCTAAGAATACAAGTAGAGGTGAAGTCGTTGCCTTGGATCTTTAACCAAAGAAGAATCATTTAATTTGTGTTCGTTAAAGCTAAAAACACCAAAAGATCCATTTAGTTAAACTATTTTCATTTATTGGAAGTTAGTGTTGCATTAAATTGAATTATTGTTTGTCCAAATTGCATGCGAAACTAGCTAAAGTTGGTCTTTATCTGCTTCAATCCTCGTGGTTTGACACTCAACTAATTCACTTATTACTTATTACGAGTTGTGCACTTGCAACATCGTTGATGCAATATTATCAAATAACCACAACAAGTTATTGGCACTATTGTCCATGATTGTTAGTTTAGATACCATCAACAATTAGTGAAATTGTAGCTAGATTGGACCTTTGTTTTATTTTGTGTGACTTTACCTATGGTTCTCTTGGTGCAGGTTGTATATGAATCACTCAGAAGGCGAAGACTCAGACTCGAGAGAGTCAGGGACTAAAAGAGCTTTTCGAGCACGAAGCAGAGCTCAAAGAAATCAACAAAATATGGCGAATGTAGGAGATGTAGTTGAAGTGCCCCACGAAGATGATAGGGACATGGAAGGCTTTGCTTTACCTAAAGCTAAGGAAGAAGCTCCATCCATACGTAGGCCTGCCATAAAAGCCAACGATTTATAATTAAAGTCAAACACCATCGAGCTACTCCAGTAGCACTTCACATATAATGGCTCATCCATTGAGGATCAAAACTTACATGTGTGAGCATTTATTGAAATTAGTGACAGTTGAAGCATAATTGAGTAAGCCAGGAAGCTATCTAGCATAGGTTCTTTCGATTTTCTCTTAGCGATAAGGCAAGAAGATGGCTCCAATCACTACAATTAGTATCTATCCACATGTGGGATGACTTCAAAAAGCAGTTCCTAATACAATTCTTGCCACCACCTATTATTGCCAAAATTTTAAGCGAGATCACTTCATTCAGGCAGAGAGATTCTGAGACATTGTATGAAGCATGAGAGAGATTTAAGAATTTATCTAGAAGTTGCCCAAATCATGGGTTGCCTCATTGGAGACAACTTTAAGCATTTTACAATGGCTGGAGAGTGCCAGAAGGAGATTGATGCTTCAGCAAATTGCACATTCATGAAGAAATCTTACAACGAGGCATAGAATTTGTTGGAAATGATGACTCAAAACTGCTACCAGTGGCTAAATGAATGAGATAGTCAAAGGAAGGTAACATGAAAGTACAAAGTAGATAGAGTGGATGCCCACACAACTACAATGCATGCTATGAAAGTACAGATGGAGAATTCGATGTCAATGTCTCAAAGCACAATAGCTAAAGCTGTTATGATGATGCAACAACCATCTCGTGAGAACTGTGGGGAGGACATCCTTCTAACCTTTGCCAAGATAGGACTTCAATTGATAATGTTCATATGGAGCAACTCAACTATATCGACAATCAGTAGAAGTATCCCAACAAGTTTGAGAGAAATAATTTTAACCCACGAAGAAATGATCATCTCAACTTCTCTTAGAGCAACAACCAACATGATTTGATCCCCACAACATAGAACCCTACCCAATTCCAATCTTAAGGGCAAAAACCTGCTTATCAGAGACCTGAGACTAAATAAATTATGAATCAGTTAACTGTCGTTACAAAGAGTAACACTGACCTAATTGTACAGCTAGCTGCCGCCTCAAGTAACTTCGTGCAAAATACTAGTCGACAAATAGTAGATACCACTGGTCATCCAAAAAAAAGAGAAGAAAGAAAGAGGAAAATTCAAGACGCTTCGATTCGGAGAAGCTCCTTCCTCAAACCAGAAAGTTAATAAAAAACTAGAGGATACACTACCTCACTAGGAGACTGATCAAACGCCACCAATACCTTTTCTTTAGAGGGTGAAACAAGGAAAGTTGAAGAAACAGTTCCAAAAGTCTCTTGAGTCTTCAAGAAACTCCACATTAATATTCCCTTTGCCAAGGCTTTTGAGCATATGCCTTGCTATGTTAAATTAATGAAAGACATCTTGTCCAAAAAGCGCAACATGAAAAAGGAGTGCACCGCCATTTTGCAAAAGAAACTGTCCCCAAATTGAAGGATCTTGGGTATTATACTATTTTCCGCTCTATTGCCAATTCTACTTTTGATAGAGTTTTGTGTGATCTAGGCGCAAGTATTAATCTAATGCCATTGTCTATTTTTCAGAAGCTTGGATTGGGAGAAGCTCAACCCTCCACAATATCTCTGTATTTGGCAGATAGATCTATTAAACATCCATGAGGTATTATTGAGGACATCTTGATCAAAGTTGACAAGTTTATTTTCCCAGCAGATTTTGTCATTCTGGACATGGAAGAGGATCGAGACATCCCCATTATCTTGGGAAGGCTATTTTTGGCGACTAATGTAGCACTGATCGATGTACAAGGAGGTAAGTTGATACTCAGACTTTTGGGGGAATAGATGAAATTCAATAATTTACGAGCGATGAAGCACCCAAAGTGCCAAGCTAGCTGCTTATGTATTGACATGATTGATCACATGCCTTTGGTGGGGTATGAGTATCAGAGAGATGAATTGTAGAATCGCCTAGTCAGTGAAGACCCTGCTATACTCGAGGATCCAACGGCAATAGAGTATGCCTAATGGTTGGGAGCCAATGAACACCTAAACAAATATTATGTTGAAAAGTTCGGAGACAAGTCAAAAACTCAAGAAAAATCTCTTGAGAAAGCTCCAAATCTAGATTTAAAACCATTGCCATCGAGCATTCTTGTGGATAGACAATACGCTCCCAGTGATTATTTCTAGAACATTGGCAGAAGAAGAAGAAGAAGGATTACTCTGAGTATTGCAGGAACATAAGAGTGTCATTGGGTGGAACTTGGCTGATATTAAAGGCACTAGCCCATCTTTATGTATGCACATGATTCTGTTGGAAGAAGGAAACAAGTAATCCATTGCAACGCAACGACACTTAAACCCCATCATGAAAGAAGTGATTCATAAAGAAATAATAAATTGGCTAGACGTTGGGGTGGTGTACCCAATTTTAGATAGTAGTTGGACCAGCTCTGTTCAATGCATCCTCAAAATCGGAGACAAGACCGTAGAGATCAATGAAAAAATGAATTAATCCAAAAGAGAACAGTCGCGAGATGGAGAATTTTCATGGATTATAGTGTATTGAACAAAGCTACGAGGAAAGATCATTATCCATACCCGTTTATTGATCATATGCTGGACAGGTTAGCAGGGCATGAATTTTATTGCTATCTTGATGGATATTCATGATACAATCAAATTTTCATTGCTCCAGAAGACAAAGAAAAACCACATATCACTACGACACATTTGCATTTAGACACATGCCCTTTGGATTGTACAATGCACCCGTCACGTTCTAGAGATGCATGATGTCAATATTTTCAAATATGGTGGAGAAGACTATTGAGGTATTCATGGATGACTTTTCGATAGTCGGATCCTCCTTCAATAGTTGCTTGGAAAAACTTGAATGGGTACTAGCACGCTGCGAGGAGACAAATCTTTTCCTAAATTTGGAAAAGTTCACTTCATGGTCAAGGAGGGTATTGTGTTGGGAAATAAGATATCCTTCTTGGGGATTGAAGTAGACAAAGCCGAAATAGAAGTGATCTCCAATCTTCCTCTATCATCCTCAGTTAAAGGAGTACAAAGCTTTATGGGACATGAAGGCTTCAACAGAACATTTGTAAAGGATTTCTCTCATATCACTCGAATTCTGTTCAAGTTTTTGTAGAAGAAGCCCCATTCAATCTTGAAAAGGAATGCCACATCGCATTCACTACATTGAAGGAAAAACTTCGCCCATTGTCTGCTCGCCTAATTGGGATATGACATTTGAGATCATGTGTGACACGAGTGATTATGTGATGGGCGCAGTACTTGGGCAGCGCCATAACAAGATTTTTCACACAATATACTACGCCAGCAGAATAATGAACGCCCCAAAATTACACTATGCAACAACATAAAAGGCATTTCTGGCCATGGTATTCACGTTTAACGAATTTTGGCCATACATTCTTGGAAGCAAGATCGTGGTATACACTGATCATTCAACAATAAAATTCCTCATGGTCAAGAAGGATGCAAAGCCTAAATTAATCCATTGGGTACTTCTTTTACAAGAATTTGATGTGGAAGTAATTTGGTGGCTGACTATCTATCCTGGCTCAAAGGAAATGAGACAACAACAAATGCATCAGACAGGTTCCCATCCAAGAAAGTTTCCCAAATGAAATACTTATGGGTATCAGAGAAGGCGAAGACATGATTTGAGTTTTGGAACCCAATAGGGACCAGAGAAAGATTAAAGCATATTGATGTAAAGCTAACGATGTTAAAGAAGCGCTTATAGGGAGGCAACCTGATGGCTGTTTTACACAGTGTCGTGGCTAGAAAACTACCTCAATAGTATCCTCAATTATACTACATAAGCTAAGGTGTAGCAAGTGGAGAGCTCAGGGTCGAATCAATAGGGAAAGGTCATGCATTTTGCACTATTCTGATCTGGATTTGTTGATGTCAAAATAGAAGAAAAATGGGGGGATATGTTGCAAACAAATACTAAAATTGTAACCAACGAATCAAGGATAAAGTTTAGGTGAAATATCAAAGAAGAAACACACTTATGTTGACCTTAAATCCATGAGAACATGCCATAAAGTCTACTGGATCATGGATGCCTTTGTCTGTTTTTAATGATACTTAATGTATGGTTCATAGGCCACTGCTTATCTTCTTGCAGTCTCAACTCCGTAACCAGGCAATTTACACCTTTACTCTATTATCATAGTCGCCTTCACTTCAATGAAACCTCATTAAGCATGTGATTCTAAGAGTTATAACCGAATCCCCTTCCTCTACACATCTGATTTTTTAGTTGCTCATTCAAACAAATAGACTAACCGCCCTCTTTGATTGAAGAAGTTGTTATCAATTAAGGCTTAAATGAACTAACCGTACATCTATGTCCCTACTAGCTGTTGTTTTGGTTTTTTCAATTAAGATTGCCAATCTAAGCAACAAAAATAGAAACATGCACAAATGTATCAACAAACTTAAAATCAATACCAATATCTTGTCTTTTTGGACCTACACCTCACCAATTTGTTTAAGCAGTCTCAGGATATGCATATCAGCATAAGAATGTTGGATTTATCCGGGCGTAATTGGAAGCAATGGCCAACTTTCAGCAAACAGAATCATGGCGAGAAAATCTGCTACTCCTTGATGCAAAAATTCTGCACTCTTATTTCTGAATTTTTTTGAAGAAAAAGTACAATGTTTTTCTGTCCCTACTCCCATTTTTCTTCTATCCCTATCACCCCTTTAGTTTATACATAAGGTGCTACACAAAAACAAATGAGATTAGAGGGTAACAAATCCCTTGAAAGTAGGGATTACTTTGGCAATGGATGAGGAAACTGTTCAAATCTGTTTTGACTGAGTTTTTTTTTTCTCCAGGTCTTCCTTCAACGTGGCATATATGTCTTTGTCTTTAAGTTGTATAGCATCACGTGCAAGGAAACTCCTCAAGACTTATAGAGAAAATCGGGATCTTCAACAAAACACAAAATTGTCAAAACTGTATTTTTTTCCGCACTGCAGGCTGGTTGAGTTCCTTACTTCCCGATTTTCTTATGATCTTCTGATCTGATGAAATCCATGTATCAGAGCTTCAGTGTGTACATGAGCTGCATTTGAAAATTTGTCTTCATGTAGATCATGATAAATCACTCTGATGCACTTATGGTAGTCCATGGAAAACGCTTCAGGATTAGCTTGGCTTTGCTGCTCTTTTTCTATTTTTTCTTCGAACTGAACTTTCTTCATTCTTGTTGCAACTTCTGATTTTTGTCATTTAGACTCAGATGTTCATTCGTTGGATCATAATGGACCTGAACTTGAGCAGCAGTGGGATAAAAGCAACAAGATCAGCAGGTTCTCAGACTTTTGAAATACATTGGAGTAGATGCACTAGAATGAGCAATAACACATTTGAGTAGATGCACTAGAATGAGCAATCTTTTAAGGCTGTACTTGATCTCCTTCTTGAGATTCCTTATAATCTGAATGCAACAACATTAGATAGTAGGTAATGTAGTATTTTTATCTCAATCAACGGATCACACCAGACTGCAAAGATGAAAGCTTAAATACTGCAAGTTGTTAGAAGAGCAACATCAATTCCTGCATTGTTGTTATGAGCAAAAATACTGCTATCAAATCCAACATACTTTCCTCTTTGCTTATCCTAAAGCAAATATATGATAGAACAGACACATGAACTCTTACACATGAGTCAAAATTCAGCAAAAAAATAGAGAAAGAAAAGAAAAGAATCAAGAGAATAGAAGAGAAGCAAAAAAGTAGCATAAAAGGTGTGCAACCCTTTCACCAAAATTTTAGTGGCACTCCCTTTCAGTGCAGTGGCTATGGGGTCCTAAATCTCCCATGCTGGTCAACTTCTGCTCCCTTACCAAGAACCATATCTTACCTTACCATTCACCATATTTAATCAAGGAAATGGCCTCAATACTTCAACCTAATGTAAGGATTTCTACCTATCTCCTCTATTGCTCTCCTCCTCAAATGAACCAGAGCAGCCTAGCCCATGAAAACCCCCATGCTCACCCTTGTACCTTCAAGGAAAAGATCAGAAGAAACCTATCCTCACTTTTGCCTGGGATCCCTAAAAGGTTTTCATCCAAGCTTCACCCTTCTTTCATCTCTGAATTTTTTCAGTCTCTAATTTTTTGCCATGATCTAGAACCATACCTAGGCAAAATTATTTATTCTCTTTCTTTTTTCTTCTTCTTCTTTTGATGATGCCATATGGTCTTGTATACCATTGACTGAATGGATCCACTTATCACATATCAACCACCTCCCCCCATACTTATTTATAACCGAGTCTCTCAGCCCAGGCAGGCTGCTAACATAGTGTGCATATTGAGAGATTAAGTTAGGGGTGGGTGACATCAGAAGTGAGTAGTGTCATGTGTAAGTAAAATGCTTTAAATTTCACAAATCGTTTGAAAGTAGGATGACAAGTTAGGCCTTATATGAAGTTGATGGACTGTGATGATAATTTGAGGTATAGCTTGCGTTCAAGGAAGTTTAGGAGGTGTTTTGCATAACAAATGTTGTATTCTAAGATGTGAAAATGTGATGCACAAACATCTCAGGGTATGAGGTATCACTCAGCGTAGAGTTTAGATTGAAAATCAGCCCATGACTTAGGTAGTTTCAACTGCTCAACTAGAAAAAATAAAGGATGAAGGCTTACTCTTAATATGGTCTGGTTAGCAGAGAACGAATGAGAATTGTCATGGAGCTGATTAAGTGGTAGAACTCTGATGTAGGTGCAATAGTTCCTGCAAAAGCAACGTTAATCAAATAAATCAATGCAAAAGAAATTAAATTACATAAATGAATGTAAATGAGTTTCATAATTTAAAACAATGGGTTTCCTCCCATCGAGCACTAGTTTAAATGTCTTAGTTGGACTTGTTGATATTCAGTCCTCCTAGTGGGGTCCTGGAGCATCAAAACCACGGCTTTCTCCTCGGGTAGAACGCTTATGTACAGCTTCAACTGATGGCCATTGACCTTGAAGGTCTTGGTGAGATCTGTCTCAAAGATGTCGACTGCTCCATGAGGAAAAGTTTCAGCCACTGTGTATGGACCTCTCCATCTTGATTGCAGCTTCCCTGGAAACAATTTAAGCTTGTACTGGTATAGCAGGACTTGATCTCCCACAGAAAAATCCTTTCTAGCTATCAACTTGTCATGAATGGCCTTTGTCCTTTCCTTGTATATGGCTGCATTGTCATATGAATCCATCCTCATCTTTGCTAATTCTTGTAGCTGCAACTTCCTTTTTTCTCCTGCTTTCTCAGTGCTCATGTTGAGCTGCTTCAATGCCCAATAGGCTTGATGCTCCAACTGCACCGTAAGATGACAATTTTTTCCAAAAACTAACCTGTAAGGTGTTTTGTAAGTTGTCCTGTATGCACAAAGTACATTTGGCAGCCTCATGCTCTAGTTCTTATTGCTTTAGTTCACTGTCTTCTACCGGATGGTCTTAATCTCCCTATTGGGGACTTCAGCCTGGGCATTGGTTTAAGGATGGTAAGAGGTTGAAACCTTGTGGCCTACTCCATATTTCTTGAGTAGTTAGGCCACTGTTCTTTTGCAAAAATGAGTACCTCTATTGGTCAGTATGTGCTTAGGCATGCCAAACCTATAGAAAATCTAATTCCTGAGAAAATTAACCACAACTTTTGATTCATTAGTCCTGGTGCACAGTGCCTCCACCCACTTAGAAACATAATAAACAGCTAGGATAATGTAGATGTTTCCATTTGAACTTGGAAAAGGACCCATGAAATCATTACCCCAAACATAAAAAATTTCACAGAAAAGAACAGTTTTTTGTGGCATTTTATTTTTTCTAGAAATATTTCCTGTTCTTTGACACTTATCACAAATTTACACATAAGCATATGCATCTCTAAAAATGTGAGGCCAAAAGAAGCCTCAGTCTAAGATTTTTCTAGCTATTCCGTTGGGGCCAAAATGGCCTCCACATGCTGAAACATGACAAAATGTAAGTACTGATAAGATTTTTGAGTCACTCAAACACATGTGGATGATAGAGTATTCACAATGTTTCTACAAATAAGGATAATCCCAAACATAAGACTTTGATAAAAATTTCAATTTGTCCTTTTGATTCTTTGTTAAATGAGGAGGAAACTCACTTGTTACCAAACAATTTACAATCTTTGCATACCAAGGTTGAGTTGTAGTCATGGAGAAGAGCTTCTCCTCTAGAAAAAGGCCAAGATTTGGCTTCTGTGAGACAGCAGACTTGGCAACAGGAGTGATTCTTTTTAGATGATCAGCAACCAAGTTTTCTGCTCCATTTTGTCCTGTAATCTTTCTTTGCCAGTATGTACCTGGTAGCTGCATGATCAGAATAAACAACAACTTTAGAACCAAGCAAATAAGATCTGAATTTTCAAGTGCAAAAACAATTGACAACATTTCTTTCTCAGTTGTTGTGTAATTTTTTTGAGTCTCATTCAGAGTCATGGATGCATAATAGATGACGTGACTGGCTCTTCCTTACTTCTGTCCAAGCAAAACACCAACTG
>JAOWBN010003181.1:0-11292 GCA_028565015.1 Pinguicula moranensis | reverse complement strand
AAGTATGATGTTCACCATGAATGTCCCAAAATATTTGTGGGGACAAGCAGTTCTTACAGCCACATTCCTGATTAATCAAACACCATCTCAAGTGTTAGATTGGAAGTCTCCATTTCAAATTTGGAATGGTACAAAAGGGGACACTATTAAGTTGAGAACCTTTGGTTGTGTATGTTTTGTACAGGATAATAGGCCAGTGGTTGAAAAGTTGGATCCAAGGGCTATCAAGAGTGTGTTCGTATGATATTTTGCGACTCGAAAGGGATATATGTGCTGGAGTTTGATTGAGCCGCGATTATTTATAAGCAATGATGTTACATTTCGGGAGCATGAGTCGTACTCCAACAGGGGTCCTACTCACCTCTTGAAGACTCGTCTTATAGTGTACGACGAGAGGGGAGAATAGTAGTAACAGTAGAGATGGGAGTAGTAGTGATAGGAGGGACATGTGATAGTATGAGTGGAAGACATTTCTTGTCCTTTAGCGACGAGTGAGTTGGGTGCAGTAGAGAGCAAGATTCTAGGCTAGGGGGAGTCGTCGTTGATACATACGGGACACTATCCTCATACTTGATGGCAGAAGAGAGAGGAGAATAGAGAGGTTCCAGAGTCACCTGCACCAGTCTCATGCCCAAGGGCCTTGCCTACTTCGACTCCTGGGTCACCTTCATCTTCATCAGCCCCTTCATGTGACACTACTCATCTCGCTAATATTCCTACTCCTCCTACTGATATTCCTGTCCA
The DNA here is from genome assembly GCA_028565015.1 of Pinguicula moranensis. NCBI lineage: Eukaryota > Viridiplantae > Streptophyta > Magnoliopsida > Lamiales > Lentibulariaceae > Pinguicula > Pinguicula moranensis. Next base: position 10,548 of record JAOWBN010003181.1, on the reverse strand, counting down.
TTATATTACTCTTAGGAGAACCACTCGCAGCAATGCAAGGGTTCCACCAAATAGATATGGTTCTTTACCTGATATTTTTCATCACCATGATATTGCTAATTTTATCTCGTACTCCCATATACTTCCTGGACATGGAGCCATTCATTGCATCTTTGTACATTGTCTCTATTCCTAAGTGTTGGCAGGTGGCTAAAGCAGATTAGGGATGGAAAACGACAATGATAGAGAAACTTGAGGCTCTTACAAAGAATAAAACATGGCGTCTTATGCCACTGCCACCTGGTAAGAAGGCTGTTAGATGTAAGTGGGTGTTTACTGTGAAGCAGAACCCTGAGGGTAGAGTGGAGCGCTATAAGGCACAACTGGTAGCCAAAGGATACAGGCAGGTGTATGGAATTGATTACGATGAGACGTTTGCACCTGTGGCAAAAATGAGCATAATCAGAACTTTGGTCTCTATAGCAGTAAATAAAACGTGGAACTTGCATCAGATCAATGTGAAGAATGCATTTCTTCATGGTAAGACTGAGGGTCAGGTTTGTAAACTTGAAAAATCATTGTATGATTTGAAACAATCTCCTCGAGCCTGGTTTGACAGGTTCAGAAAGGCTATGATTGACAGGGGTTATCAGCAAACCAATGCCGATCATACTGTATTATTCAAGCAGGATGACAGTCATACGTCAATGCTAGTAGTGTATGTGGATGACATGATTATTACTGGTGATGATGAGACAAGCCCGCAAAAATGTCAATTGACCAGAGGTTGAAGATGAGCGCAGAGGCAATCAAGCCAATTGATAGGGAGTAATATCAAAGGTTGGTAGGTCGACTTATATACCTGAATCATACTCGACCACATATATCATTTGTTGTGAGTATGGTTAGTAGGTATATGCATGACCTTGAAAGGGTCACCTGGATGCAGTACACCAGATATTGAGATACTTTAAGAGTGGACCGGAAAAAGGATTGCTCTTCAGAAAGAATGGACATTTGAATATCGAGGGATACTGCGACTCGGACTAGGCTAGCTGTGCTGATGATAGAAAGTCCACGTTCGGTTAGTACATGTTTGTAGGAGTCAATCTAGTTTCTTGGCAGAGTAAGAAACATACAGTAATGGCTCGTTCTACAGCTAAGGCAGAATACAGAGCCATGGCCTTGAGCATTGCTGAAATCAATACTTGTGGAACTTAAGATGAATCCATATCCGAAATTAAAATTATGGTGTGATTGCAAAGCAGCTATCGGCATTGCCAACAACCCAGTACAACATGATAGAACCAAGCATGTGAAAATTGATAGGTTCTTCATCAAAGAAAAATTAAATAGCAGGCTATTGAAACTGAGTCATATAATCACCAAAGAATAAGTTGCTGATATATTGACTAAAGGTCTTAAATCTCTAGACCTTGAGATACTTTGTAGCAAGATAGGGTTAGTTGATATCTTTTGCCCATCTTGAAGGGGAGTGTTGGGTAAGCGAGTTTGGAGCCACCAAATTCCCACGAGCCTCACCTACAAATATCGTAGGTGAGGAAGATTTCTCTCTATATATGTATCATTGGAACGAATGAATAATGACAATAGATCTTCCATTTTATAATTTTGTTTTTGTTGTGTAATCTTCTTAAGTTTCTAATTGCCATATCCATCTATCTTCTCCATCATGTGGTTGGATTTCTATCAGCAAATAGAGTAGTTGAGACAGTACAATGTCTTCATAAAAAAAATAGTTCTCTCCTCCATGACCACAACCAACTCCATTCACCTTCCTCCTGAATTAATTTGACTGCAATGTAATTGTAATTATAATTGTCTATTGCAACAAAATATAATCAGAAAGCTTCACAGAGATGTATGTTTCCATGCCATCTGTCTTTCCATAAGTAATTTTTCTTCCATCGCCTATATGAATCCGTGTATGGAGCTAGAACCAACTACTTAGCCTGGATATTGAGATGAGTTGCTTCCACCAATATGATTCTTTTCTGAGTCGTGAGCCTTTATTTTCAAAATATAGAGCTCCCCTTAAATTAAAGGTCAACAAATGAGCGGGCTGGGCTAACCTGATCCATTTTTTCCAGGCTAACGGGTTGGGCTTTACCGGTCTATTTTTTGGGCTGGGTCGTGCTAGACACATTTTGTAAACAGATCAGACTAACCGATATGGAAAAATACAGGCCGGGTTCAATCAAATTATTATTATTATTATTGAGTGGGTCTCACTTGTGAAATGTTAACCCCATGAGTTGGCTATTGTGAAAGTTTATCTTTAAGCCAATCATTATTTTCAAATGAACAGTGTATTTGATTGATGACCATACTCTCATTTTAAAATAAAATTGTAACATCTACATATTGTAATGTTAGGAGAGAATGGCTATCAAATATGAAATCTAAAATTTTCAGAAGCTGAAATATATAAGACCTTATGGTCTTGTTCAGGAAAAAAGAGTCCAGGACGGATGGGGTGAACTTTACCTTCCTTCAGACTCATTGGAGTACGGTAAAAAAAATCTTATATTGACCTTTTACAGGAATTTCATCGCACAGGGAAAATGTTTCGGCCTCTAAATGCAACATCTATTATTTTGGCCCCAAAAATTCACTCTCCATCTGAATTACATCATTATCGTCCTATCTCATTAGTGGGGAGTGCATACAAGTTGCTAGCAAAATTGCTGGCCAACCGATTGAAAAAAGTATTGCCTCAAGTATCTCAAAATCAACTCGCGTTCATCAAGGGGAGCAAAGTTTAAGATGGGATTTTCTTGACAAATGAATTAATGCATTATGTGAAATCTGGTAAAATTCCATCTATATTTCTTAAAGTGGACTTTGCGAAAATATTCGATTCTATTAGCTGGAATTTTCTGTATGAGATGATGCGGAAAATGGGATTTTGTGAGAAATGGATTGATTGTATGAAGTCATGCATCTCTACTATTTCTGGAAGTGTGCTAGTAAATGGGTCCTCTTTCGGTATTTTCAATTTTGAGCGAGGACTACGCTAAGGTGACCGTCTATCACCTTTTTTATTTGCTATAGCGACTGAAGGCCTTAATATTCTTATGTTTGCAGCGGTCGAAAGAGGATGTTTGAGAGGTATCAGTTGTGAAAACAAGGTATATGCTCACTCTTTATTTGTAGACGATACCTTATTTTTTGGGGAAGGAACTTTGCAAAATATGATTGTCATGAAAGGTATTTTGCGGTTATATGAAATGATTTTTGGGATTAAAGATTAATTTTCAGAAGAGCAGTATTCTTGGTATTCACATATCTCTTAAAGATCAAGAAACTTTTGCAAGTAATGCGCACTCCTTTCTTGTATTTGGGCATTTTAATTGGATGTAATCCCAATTTCAAGAAAAGTTGGCAGCCGTTGCTTGATGCTATGAAACAAAAAACCCAACTGTGGGCGAATAAATGTTTATCCTTTGTGGGCAAAATAGTATTGATTCAGAGTGTGCTCACGAGTATGTCGGTATATTACTTCTCTATTTTCAAAGATCCAAAGATTGTTCTCAAGTTCATGGTACGTATATGTAGAGAGTTTCTTTGGAAATCCAATTATTCTTATCATGGTTATATCGCTTGGATTAAATGGGAGCACTTGTGTCAACCAAAGAACAAAGGGAGACTTGGTTTTCATGATCTTGAAACATTTAATATGACCCTCCTTGGAAAGTGGTGTTGGCGTTTGCGTGTGGAAAATTAGGGGCAATGGCGTGAGTTGATTCATTCAAAATATATACCTCGAGAATTAATAGATGGAGACTGGGAGCAATCGTTGAATGTGCGAAAATTTCAAGATGGTGGCGTGATATAGGTATCAATATTGGTTCTTCAACAAGGTTTTCTTCTCGTATATTCCGACGTGTTTTAAATGGTGCGCGAACTAGATTCTGGGAAAATAAGTGGATTGAAATTTTTTGTTTAAGACATCGTGCTCCTAACATATATGTAAAGGAGGTGGACAAACAAATTTCTATTGCTCATAAATGGCTACTAGTGAACGGTTCCTGGAGGATCAATTGGCGCTGGAGAATTCCTCTTCGGCCAGAAGAGTTACAAGTGATAAAAAAACTGGGAATTGGAATTGAGGAGCATTCGACCGATCAAAGGAGAGGATTATTGGAGATGGAAGGAAACTTCAAATGGGAAATATTTGTGTTATCGACTTATGCGGCTTTAAGAAATGATGAAGGTGAGGCGGACATTGATTGTCAACTAATATATGCGCATTTATTTTTAGTTTGGGGGTGACTATCTCCAAATAATGTCATGGCATTTTGTTGGCGTGCTATTCAATCTCGAATTCCAACCACAAATAAATTAATCACGAGAGGTATGACTTTGGATCTTGACAAATGCAAATGCTCATTTTGTTTTTTACGTTTGGAGAATGCAAATAATTTATTCTGCACTTGCGAGCAATCTTATCGAATTTGGTCAAGAGTATACAATTGGTTTAGTTATACTTATGTGGGTCAAGCAAATATTGTTGATCACTTCCTAGCACATATTGGATTGTGGTCTGCAGTCGGCGGGAAGGAACTTTGGAAATCTATTTTGCATTGCACGATATGGAACCCCTGGAAGACAAGGAATAGAATTTTATTTGAAAATCACATATTGGATTTGGACGAAGTGGTGGAGGAAATACATCTGCAGCTTTGGCATTGGCATTCCACTTTAGCAAAGATTCCAGAAAATGCCACATCAGATGTCTGGACAGAAAATCCTTGAAAATGCATCGAAACTTTGAGAAGTGATCTTCTAAATGTTAGAAGAATATTCTTATACCTCGTAACTCTGAATTAATTTTAATTCATTATTACTTATAAAAAAAAAAATAGGTCTTAAACGTGTATTATTAGATAGTTAATTTCGAATTTGTAAGCTTTAAGCTTTGTGAGACATTGACTTCCCCTAGTCTTTTATAAGGCTTTTCTTTCGACTTATCTATTACTTTGTTTCAAGTTTTAGTTGCGTCGAGCAAGACTTATTCTTTATATCTTGGTTGAAACAAGTTCTCTTCAGGAGTTCAATTGTTGGTGTCTTTTATTTTGAAACACACAAACATGTAGGCTTGGTCCCACCTCTTTTATAGGTGACGGGTCAAGTACTCAACAACTTGCTTAATTTTCGATCCTACTCTTGAAACATCAATCCTTGGTATTGGGTTTAGTCATACCTGTTGACTAGGTTCATATCATTTATTATCGGAGCTCAGCTTTGAGCAAACATTTGGGCTACCATTGATATTGTTGGTTTACGACTCTTTATAGACAACAAGTCTACTTCTCACGTGGTAGATTTATCTTTCAATTTTGTTTTGTCCCTTACTGATTTTCAAAAAAAAATCATTCAAGAAAAAAGCAAGGGGTGAAGGCCGACAAAAAAAAAATTTAAAAAGAGAGGAATTTTGAGCCTTCAAAAGTGATGTCTCTCTTGACAAAAAGAAAAGAAGTACAAATTAGCAAGAGATCTATTCTTTAGATAGGGATTGATTTTTCATCCTTAATACTTCTCTTCATTAAGTTTACCTGTGTTCAATACCTAAAGGCCAACTAACTTAGATCAAGTTCCGGTTCTTGGAGCCATTGCTAGACTTGACAAGTTTTGGATAGAGTCCTAAGACGGTCGAATAAAGGACACTAGGAATCTCACGAGTGGAAAAGGCTTGAATTACGAGATCATTCGAGTGAAAAAAGCCAATTGAGTGCAAACACTGTAAGCGATCGGCGAGGTTCTTTTTATTTCTAACATATTTTCTTGTAGGTATACCTCTATGGGTACTAACAATGTGCTCGATCGGACGCCACGACGAGCGGGCCAAAGGTCATCGATGCAGGCTTGACGGACCAAATATAGCATATGTATGAGCGGACGGATGCAATCAAGCTCTGTGCGCCTCAACTTCGCCTTTCTCCTTCTCTTCACCCTTGATGGCTTGATAGAGCATGTCAGTCACCTCCACATAGTGTTGCAACTCCACCACATCAGCAATTTCATGGTTAAGACCGCTCAAGAATCATGCCTGGTGGCTTTCTTATCTTCCTCCACATTTGCCCGAATCATGGCGATTTCCATTTCTTTGTGGTAATCCTCCACACTTCTTGATCCTTGTTTGAGGCCCTGCAATTTTTGAAATAAGAACCTGAAATAGTGGTTAGGCACAAATCTTCTCCGCATTAGGGCCTTCATTTCTTGCCATGTTTCCACGGCAGCTTCTCCATATCGCCTCCTCAGGTTAATTTTTTGGTCCCACCACACGATGGCATAGTCACTGAATTCTATGGCCGCCAACTTGGCCTTTTGCCTCTCCGAGTAGTTATGGCAATTGAGGATCATTTCTACCTTGGTCTCCCACTCCAAGTATACCTCCGGATTGGTCTTGCCATGGAAGGATGGCATCTTCACTTTCACATTGCCTAGATCTCGGTCATGCTCCGTCCTTGGTGGTTCGGCTCTCCTCCTAGGTAGGTCATGCCTTGGCCCCCGTGGTGGGTAGCCAAGACCACTCCTTGGTTGTTTGGCTCTGATACCAAATGATACGAACCTAGCCAACAATGTGATCAAATCCAATACAAATTTGTCGAGTACTTCACCCCGTCACCTATAAAGAGGTGGAAACCAAGCCTACCTGTTTTTCAAAAAGAAGAATGCCACCAAATGGAACCCTGAAGTTAATTTGTCTCAACCAAGAACCAAAGATAAATTCTTTTAAAAAAGTCGGCTTTCATAAAGGAGAAGGAGAACTAGTCTCACATATAACTCAAACTAAAACAAAAGCTACTCAAATGTTTCGACTAAGAATCTTATTTATAGGCCCTAAGATTCGGCCATCTAGTTTACTAGATTCATGAATTGAAATAAATGCAATGTTTAACTAAAGGCCATTGGGTTGCACATTCAGCCTGTCTTGGACACGTTGAGACCTTCTTCATGTCGTGCCCCATAGAGACTTGATCCACCTTTTATGTCTTCCTTTGACCGTCCTCAAGACATGGAGAAGTTGAGGTTATGTGGCCTTCTTGCATGGACTTGCAAAGGCTTGTGAATTCAATTTGTTCCATGCATGAGTTTGCATGCCTCTTCAAAATCCCCTTTTGACCATGACTTCTCTTTCAATCATGCATGCATGGAGATGAGTTGGACAAGAACTCATGCAACCCTATGCACTACTTCACGTGGCTTTAGTTTGGCATGTAGAGATGCATGTTTTTGCATGCATGAAATTCTTATATTTCCTTAAATGCTTACGTAGATGCATGTCCTTCCATTGAATACATATTGACCGATCTATACTCATGCACGTCCAAAGTTCTCTTTGGCTCATGCATGTATTTGCATGAGCTCAAGTGGACCGATCAAAGTGACGAAGTGGACTTGTTCTTCGTGGGTAGTTGGGAAATCCCCATTGAGATTGTTTGAAGTTCAATAGCCTTGAATGAAGCCTACAAAGCTTTCTTTACGTTTCCAGGATTGTATCATACTTCCCTTATTGAAAAAGATTCATCCTCGAATATTGTTTTGTTGTTGATCTTTTCCAAGACATCATACGATCCGTCATCCATTATAAAATGAAATAAAACTCTTGAAAATAACGGAGATCTCTCGCTGAATCCTACTCCCCTCTTCTTCTTCTTTTTTTGTCAAAAGGAGCTCTCTCTCTTTTTGACTCTTTTGTTTTTCGGCTTTCTCCTTTTTTCTGATTTTTTTTTGCCAGCCATTGCTCCATTTTTTTTTCTTGATTCTTTTTTTTTTATTCAACAAGGAAGAAAAACAAGAATTACAACAAATTGAAAGACAAATTTACCACATGAGAAGTTGACGTGTTGACTATGGAGAACCGAAAACTAACAATATCAAGGGTAACCCAAATTTGCTCAATCTGAGCTCTGATACCAAATGATATGAACCTAATTAACTTGTGATTAGATCCAAGAATCAAAGATGATTCAAACCTTAGGATCTATGATTAAACACTTGTTGAGCCCTTAACTCTTCCCCTATATAAGAGGTGATAAATAAGTCTACGTGTATTTCAAAAAGTAAATGTCACTAAAACCCAAAACAAGCTTTAGATAAATTTAAAAAGAGTTTTTGAAAAGACTAAGAAAATACCCAAAATGTCTTACAAAATGTTAAATCCGAATTGAACAATCTATCTTAAGCTACTACATGGCCCTTTTATTGGCCAAGTTTCGACCACGGGGGACTAAAGAGTCTTGACCGAAGTTATGAGCTTGTGATGGTCCAATATCTTCAAGCCTTGACCAACCAATGAGGCTTGCCTTCATCCTTGATACACCTACAACACTTGACCATCACATGGAGTTCGACCAAGACCAAGCCCCTTCAAATTCACGCAATTTTGACCCCATTAAATGCATATTACATGTCTTTGTATCCATCATGTCATGACAAGTGCTGGGCCATAGGGTTGAGGGTATGTTGTGTGCCAAAGTGTTGGCTTGAAGTCCCTTTAGAGATTGTGCATTAGATAGCAACACTTGGGCCATGGGTAGCTCCTCTTGTGGGTCTTCAGCTTCATGAGTTTTGATGAGGTGAATTAGTTGTGCCTTTCCTTTGTGACTAGGACAAGTATCTTCTTCAATATTTTCATTGTCCCAAGCTTCGTGAATAAAGGACACAAGACCTTTCTTGAACCATTTGAGTCATGCCCTAGTGATAGGTCCATCGGGTTGTCGCACGGCCTCCATTCCATCTTGTGTTGTCTCCTTAGCCATGGATCTTGATGCTTGGATCTCATTATTCCCTCACCCTTGCAAAGGAGTTTTCCTCAAGTCTGCTCCTGCATCAAACGAAGATAAATTAGAGACATTGAAAGTTGGCTCACATTGTACTCACTGGGTAGTTCAAGCTTGTAAGCGTTGTCATTGATGCGCTCAAGCACTTGAAAAAGACCATCCCCTCTGGGAGGAGCTTAGACTTCCTCTTTTCAGGGAACCTCTCCTTTTGTAGGTGCAACCACACCCACTCCCCTGGTTCAAACACCATTTTCCTTTGCCCCTTGTTGGTTTGATGCACGTATTATGCTGCCCTTTGCTCAATGTTCTTTCGGGCACTCTCATGAATTGCCCGCACTATGTCGGCTTTCTTTTTTCCATCTACACTAACTCGCTCATTAAGAGGTAAAGACATAAGATCAAGTTGAGATAAAAGGGTTAAATTCGTACACAATTTCAAAAGGAGAAAACTGAGTAGCGGAATGAATACTTCTATTATAAGCAAATTCCACATGAGGCAAACAATCTTCCTAAGTTCTTAAGTTCTTAGTGATGATGGCACGCAATAAGGTTGATAATGTCCTATTAACTTCCTCAGTTTGCCCATTTGTTTGGGGTGACACAAAGTTGAAAAAAAAAGGTTATATCCAAAATTTCCCCCACAATGTTTTCCAAAACTAGCTTAGGAATTTTGCATCTCAATCTGAAACAATGGTCATATGCATGTCATGCAATCTTACAATGTCCTTAAAAAATAAATATGCTATATGGGATGCATCATCTATTTTGTGACATGCAATAAAGTGTGCCATTTTTGAAAACCTATCTACCACAACAAAGATGAAATCTTTTCCACCCTTAGACTATGGTAAACCGATTATGAAATCCATAGATAGATCCGTCCAAGGTTCACTAGGAATAGGAAGTGGAATACAAACCATGATGTTTCAATTTGGACTTAGCTTGCCTATATGTTATGCACTTGTCACGTATTCGTTCCACATTTTTTTATGCATGGCCAATAAAAATGTTTTTGCAAAACACTAAGTTTTTGCCACACCAAAATGGCCCTTAAGTCCCCCACCCATGTGCTTACCTAACAATCAATTCCCTCAATGAACACCTAGGCATACAAAGTTTGTTTTCCCTGAATAGGTATCCCTCATGCCTATAAAACTTGTTGAATGCATTATGTTCACAAGCAAGATAAGCATTATGGAAATCATGATATTGGTAATACAACTCTTTGATATGCTCAAAACCTAACATCTTTGCATCAAGTATGGAAATAAGGTTGTACCTCCGAGAAAGGGAATTTTCTACCGCATTCTCCTTACCCTTCTTGTATTTGATGATGTAGAGGAATGTTTCTATAAACTCCATCCACTTGGCATGTCTCCTGTTGAGCTTGTGTTTCCCTTTTAAGTGCTTTAGGTACTAGTGGTCCGTCTGGATCACAAACACTCTTGGCCAAATATAGTGTTGCCAATTTTCCAAGGACCTCATAAATGCATAGGGCTCCTTATCGTAAGTAGGATAGTTGAGTGTATCTTCGCTCAACTTCTCGCTGAAGTATGCAAAATGTCGCCCTTCCTGCACAAGAACACTACCGATCCCCACTCCTAAGGTTGACATTCAATCTCAAACATTTTACTAAAATTGGGAAGGGAAAGTAAAGGTGCATTACTTAACCTTTCCTTGAGGAGTTTGAATGCTCCAGTGTCGTGGCTAGAAAACTGCCTCAAAAGTATCCTGAGTTGTACTACACGAGATAAGGGGT